>JALGBA010003924.1:0-171210 GCA_023970755.1 Azemiops feae
AA
This sequence comes from Azemiops feae, assembly GCA_023970755.1. Lineage (NCBI taxonomy): Eukaryota > Metazoa > Chordata > Lepidosauria > Squamata > Viperidae > Azemiops > Azemiops feae. The sequence continues at coordinate 3 of JALGBA010003924.1, forward strand.
GTTTTTAAGAAGAGACTGGACAGCCATTTGTCTGAAATGGTATAGGGTTTCCTGCCTGAGCAGGGGGTTGGACTCAATGACCTCCAAGGTCCCTTCCAACTTTATTATTATTATTATTATTATTCTCTAGCAACAGCAAGAAATTAACAACCTTTTCTCTTTAGTAGGAATGCTGAAAAAGAACACTCTGCTAAAAGCCACAGAATTGACAATTGTGTGAAAAGGCTTAGTGCCAGTACTAAGATTCAGAAACTCCTGCAACCTGTTCTTGAAACATTCTTTGTACCCATCTCTTGTTGAAGGACTTCATGATGATAACAAGAATGAAGTCAATTCTACTGAAGTCTGCCAATTCCTGGTATAAAGTTTTAGATTTTCTGAGCGACACTCTTGTTTCTTTCTAACCATGCTTGCAAAATCTCCCTGACTTTTCCAAATTAGTTTTTTGAAAATATTAAACATAAAAATCCAGCTATAGAAAGAGAAAAGTAACACCAAGAAAACAGGCCTGCACTACTGGAAAGTTTTTAAAGATGGATTTAAAACAAATGACTCATGAATAACACATGGCTCAAAATATTTGCACTTAAAGAGAAGCAACCTAGAACTAAGGAGAAACTTCCTGACAGTTAGAACAATTAACCAGTGGAACAACCTGCCTCCAGAAGCAGTGAATGCTCCAACACTGGAAGTTTTTAAGAAGAGACTGGACAACCATTTGTCCGAAATGGTATAGGGTTTCCTGCCTGAGCAGGGGGTTGGACTAGATGACCTCCAAGGTCCCTTCCAACTTTATTTATTATCATTATTTTAAAAATTCCATTTCTACATTGAACAGTGTGTTGTCTAGGTATGCAAGTATTAAAATATAATAATCATCACATTCATAATAATCTTATCAAAATACAATCATATACTAGGAAATAGCAATCAAATTGTTAAAAATAGTATTACCCACATTAACATTAGTTATATAACAATCAAAGTATTTACTAATCCATTATAAATTTTGCTCACATAATCCACATTTTCTCATATTTCCAACCTCTGTTTTTATCAGCTAACCATTGGTAAAATAAGTCCCATGTCATATAATATTCCGTTTCTTCTTTTTCTTTAATTTTTAACGTTAACCTATCCATTTCTGTGCATTCCAGTATTTTTTTAATTATATTCTCCTCTGTAGGGGTTTTTTCATTTTTCCAAAATTGTGCATATATTATCCTAGTTGCTGTTAAAATATGTAAAACTAAATAAGTATTACCTTTATTGTAATTTCCTGGTAACATGCCCAGTAAGAATATCTCTGGTTTTAGATCTATATGTTGTTTTGTCATTGCTTCCAGCCATACATGTATTTTATTCCAATATTTTTTTGCTTTGGGACATGTCCACCACATGTGATAATATGAACCTGGTATTTGATTGCATTTCCATCATTTAGCAGATTTATCTTTATACATATTCGCTAGTCTAGCAGGTGAAAGGTGCCATCTGTAGAACATTTTATAAAGATTTTCTTTATACGCTGTTGACATTGTAAGTTTATAGTTTCTGTCCCACAGTTTCTGCCATTTATCTAATTCTATTGTATAGCCAAAATTCTTAGCCCATATTACCATTGTCTCCTTTACTTGTTCTTCTTCCAATTTAGTACTTAATAAATAATTGTATATCCTTTTAATTAATTTCTCATCTATCCCCATTAGAATCTGATCCAATTCAGTTGGTTCTTTATAAAAGCCATATAACTTCCTATCTTTTTCATATCTGGATTGTATCTGTAACTGTGGCCACCATGATAGGTCAATCCCTAGTCTATTAAGTTCTTGTTTAGTTTTAAGTTCCCCCTTTTCATTTAATATATCATTATATCTTATAATTTTTTCCATATTAATTACATTTGGATGTATTAACGCCTCCATGGTAGATAACCAGACTGGGATTTTCAAATAGTGCTGTTCTTTCATTTTTGTCCATACTAGCAGTAATGCATTCCTAATATAATGTCTTTGAAAGTAGCTATGTATATCACTCTTCCCATACCATAAAAACGCGTGCCATCCCAATTGAAGATCATGTCCCTCCAGTGTCAACAATCTTATGTTCCTCAGATTAATCCATTCTTTCACCCATGTGCTTGATAATATAGCTCCCAATCCGGAAGGCCAAAGCCTCCTCTATTTTTGGCATCTTGTAACATCGGATGTTCTTGCTTGACATTTACATTTATTCTCGCTTTTTTGCCTTGCCATATAAATTTTAATATCATTTTATTTAATTCTTCAAAGTATTTTTCTCTAGTCTTATTGGAATTGTCTGAAACAGGTACAATAATCTTGGCAAAATATTCATCTTAATTGTAGCTATTCTACCCAACAAGGACAGTTGTAAGTTTTTCCAATTTTCCAAATCTACTTTAATTTGTGCTTTCAATTTATCATAGTTATCTTCTTTGATAGTTACACATCTTGCTGTTAATTGAACTCCTAGATATTTAACTTTCTTTGCGATCTGCATATCTATCATCTTAGCAAATTCTCTTTTCTGTTTGTCTGTAAAGTTTTTAACTAATATTTTAGTTTTCTCTTTGTTTATTTTCAGTCCTGCAACTGCATCATATTCTTCTATTTTCTCAATTAGTTTAGGTCCTGTTTCTTGTGGTTCTTCTAGGATGAACACTAAGTCATCAGCAAATGCCTGTAATTTATACTCCTCTTTCTTTATTTTCATACCTTTTATTCCACTGTCTTGTCTAATATTTCTATTTAACACCTCTAGAGTTAATATGAATAACAATGGTGATAGAGGACATCCTTGCCTTGTACCCTCAGTTATATTAAAGTTTTCTGTTAAGTCCCCATTTATAATCACCTTTGCTGTTTGTTTATGGTATATTGCCTTAATCGTATTAATAAAATTCTCTCCAAAGTCCATATACTTTAATTGTAAAAACATTCACATTGTCAAATGCCTTCTGTGCATCAAGGAAGATCAGTGCCATTTGCTTTCCAGGATGCATCTCATAGTATTCCAATGTATTCAAGATCATCCGCATATTATTTTTAATTTGCCTCTTAGGTAGAAATCCATTCTGATCTACGTGTATAAAATCATTTAAGAACCTTTTCAGTCTCTCTGCTATTATTGAAGCATAGATTTTATAATCTACATTTAACAATGATATTGGCCTATAGTTTTTTATTTGTAATAAATCAGAATCTTCTTTGGGTATCAGTGTTATATTCGCTTCCGTCCATGTTTTAGGTATCTTTGCTTCTGACAGTGCTTCATTATAGACTTTGAGCATAGATGGGCCTAATGTGTCTTGTGTTTATAAAGTTCTGCCGGTAAGCCATCTGGCCCAGGTGTTTTGTTATCTCCTAATTGCTTCTGTTAGCTCCATCATTGTTATTCTTTCATTCAGCATGGTCTTCACTTCTTCAGACACTTTTGGCAATTTAGCTTTTTCCAGGTATTGTTTCATTTTATCTTCTGATATTTTCTCTCGGCTATATAATTTTTCATAGAATTCCTTGATTATTATTTTCTTAGCTTCATTTTGGTATTGAATAGTACCAGTCTCATCTCTCAATCTTTGTATCAACTTCTTTTCTTTCTCTTTTTTAAGTGTGTATGCGAGCCATCTTCCTGGCTTATTTGCATTTTCAAAAAAACTCTTGTTTTGCTGCTTTGATTTTTTGTGCCAATTCCTCTTTCTCTAATATATTTAATTTATGTTTTACTAATTCCATTTGATTTTTAAGATTTGATTTTTAAGATTTGATTTTTGCAGTTCTCTCTGTAATTCTAGTTCTAATCTTTTATATTCTTCTTCCAACCCCTTTTGTTTTTGCTTTTTCTCCTTGTTTATCCTTACTATATAAGAGATGGCTAATCCTCTAAAGTAGGCTTTGGCAGTGTCCCATACATTCTGTAAGGACGTTTCTCCATTTTTATTCTCTTTAAAAAAGAGATCGATTTTTTTCTCCATTCTTTGTATAAACTCCTTGTCTTTTAATATTGACTGCTTTAATGTCCATCTTGGTTTTCTTATTTGTCCTTTCCATTTAACTTTTATTGGGTTATGGTCTGCCCAGGTATTTGGCTCCAGTTGACCACATGTAACTGATTTCCTATGCAAAGGGGAGGTTACTGTTATCCTGTCCAATCAACTTTCCTCTTGGATGTTTCTTTTGTTATGCTAACTATAAAAGGTGTTGTAAGCTAAAGGGGAATTTATGTTTCCTGCGGGTTGCAGTTAGTAAGATATAGTTTTGTGAGTTTTCTAGCTGTAGCTCCATATTCCTTAGGATTGTAAGATCTTGTCAGCATGCAACACACACACAACACACAACACACAACACAAACATCAATCTGACCCCAAATCAAGAACACTCAAAAAGTGAACATTAAAAAAATTATATACACTTGGAATGGCAATGACGTGCATCAGGTCACCCTGGAGGGAAAATGGGAAAAAAATCATTGTGAGTGGTCCTTGGTCTCTGAGCTTGTTTTCTTGCAGACGTTTCATTACCCAAACTAGGTAATATCAATGTGTAAGGGATAATAAGATCAGAAATTATTTAATGATCTTATGAAGAAAATTAATCCTAATGGCCTAATAATTGTAAAATGGAGTTACTTGAGCTTTTAGAAGTGCAAGATTGTTGCTTAGATCTCAGACATGTAGCTTGTTCTTAGGAAGTCAGCCGTAACCGCAAGCAGAGGAAATACAAAAATAAAGATAGAGCTTATCCTAGCAAAAGTAGGTCATAGTTAACACAACAGGTACAGACGCAAGGGGCTTTTTCCTGGGAGGGGAAAAAGAAATGTATTTTGTTTAGGCGCTTCAGATTAGCTGATCGGGATGAGCAGGTGGGCTGTTGAGTGCGATGGGGGTGGGGGGAACCAGCTTCGTGAGAGGTTATAAATATATGCTTTTAAAAATTGTGGGTGTGGCTTTTTCTCCTGCGTGAGTTAAGTCCACCAGCTTTTGCAAAAGCTTTATCCAAATAAAACTTTGTTCTTGGAATTCCAATTGAGTTTGTTTGTCTTTCGGACCTTGAGCCACGTCCCAGACAACTTGGGGGCTCGTCTAGGATATCCAAACGGTCCACACAGGGAACAGGTGCCATGTCGATTTCGATGGTTTCCAGAGGGCGACGACAACCGGCCCGGCACCCGTGAGGAACCGGACGCAGAAATAGTGAACTCCAGGAACAAATCAATCACCAGTCTGAAACAGGGAGGTGGGTCGTATATCCAACGCCGGGAAACTCTGTGCACAGACCCAGGTAAGAAAATAAAGGATTTTTCACATTTATCTGGGCGGCTGGGTGGGTAGGTCAGTCTCAGTCTGAGACCTGTGAGAGTGTACATGAGACGCCCCGAGGGCCATTAGGGCTGGCAAGGCGATGTGAGAGCTGACTCCAGATTCACGCTTCCATACCTCCGTGAGGAGATTGGCCGGAAACGGAGGAAGCGACTTGGTGAAGTGAAAAGTGGTCTCATTAGGTTGGTAAGGACTTGAGGGCTGAACGGTAACCACCTATGGGTAATAGACCTCCAGAAAGGGCCGTAAGGGTCGAGAGGGTGGACTAAAGGGGAAGATGGATATTTCTATTCCCCCTGGCAGCCCCCTTGGTAAGATCTTGGCAGGCTGGAATTATCCCCCCTATCATAGAATGGTGAAAGATTTAGATAAGACTTGATGATACAATATTGTTATTTTATTTGGGGACAAAAACAAATAGACGAGGGAACACAATGGCCAAGTCTAGGGAGTTTTAATTATTTTCTCTGTTTGTCTTTGTATAACTTTGTGCTTAAGAAAAAGGATAAGACCCCTGAGGAGATTAATTATGCCCTCATTTGGACACCAGATAAATGGCCTCCAGAGACAGACTATCTGTTCCTAAGTAAACAACAAGGACAGGTGGAGAATAAATCTGACAAAGAAGACAAATTAAAGGAACAGGAACTAATAACAGAAGAAAGAGACAGAAGGGAGAGAGAAGACTTTAACAAATATTACTTGCCTCCTCCCTATAATTCCCAACAATTCCCTCAGGTTTTACCTCAGGCTTTACCCCAAGTCTTGCCCCAGGCTTTGACTCAGGTTGTGCCTCAAGTTCGGCCCCTGGAACAACCTGAACAATTAAGAAGAGAGAGAGAACAGTGTAGGAGAGATTTGGACAATTTCCCTCTTGCAAGTGGTATAACTGAAACTGAGCGTAATTTGAGACAGCAAAGAAGAATCAAATTGAAGGAGTTAGAAGATATTGAGGTAGAATTGTTTCCACTGAGAGAGAGAGACCAGTATAAAAGGGACTTAGACAATTTGCCTTTTGCAAACTGTGAAATCGAAACTGACAATAGTCACCAACATCAGAGAAGGGAAAGACCAAGAGATCATAATGAACTAGAAGAAAATAAACTATTCCCCTTAAGGGAAGTGGCAAGTGGTGTACACGGAGGACTTCCTCTGGTGGGTTATGTCCAAGACCCTTTAAGAAGTAGTGAAGTCAAGATGCTTAAAAAGGAATTAAAGAAATTAATAGAGGATCCAACAGGTGTAGCAGAACAACTTGACCAGTTACTAGGACCCAGTATTTACACATGGGATGAACTTACTTCCATTATGAAAACTTTATTCAACCCAGAGGAAAGGGACCTAATTAGGAAAGCTGCCACAAAGGTATATAACAGGGAGAATGGAAATAACACTGATAGAGAAGGAAAATACCCAATTGCTAGGCCAAATTGGAATAACAATGTACTAGCAGATAGACAAAATATGGAAAACCTTAGAAACACGATCATAAAGGGAATTAGAGAAGCAGTACCAAAATCCCAAAATGTTTCTAAAGTGTCAGAGGCTAGACAGAAGAAGGATGCAACTCCTATGGAGTTTCTGGAAAGACTAAAAGATACTATAAGGAAGTACTCAGGAATGGATCCTGATGAAGAAAACACCCAGGCCCTTTTAAAACTCAATTATGTTGCCAACAGTTGGCCGGACATAAGCAGAAAGTTGCAAAAGATTGATGGGTGGTCAAAGAAGTCTATGAATGAGCTTCTGGAGGAAGCACAGAAGATGTACTTGTGGAAGAAGAAAAGAAAGAAGTTAGGCCAGAGTGGCAGAAGGGAAGGGAAGGAATGGATAATAGAAAGAAGAAGCAGGAAAGTTGCTTTTAAATTGGTTTGCACAGACTTGTGAACTGCATGCATTAAAATTGTTGGAAGCAGGGAGACTGCCATTAACGTGGTCAGCTCAAACGTATAGAAAAATGGAAAGTAGAAGAAAGTGGGAGGTGGATGTTGCCAGATGGGAGACGGATGTCGAAAGCAATAGCTAGGACACAGAAGCAGCCACTGAAGGGGGGTCACAAGGGATGGTTGATACTTTTCTAAAACAGGATGGTTGTATTTATACTTTAGTTAAACAAATCTGTGATAAATATATGATATGTAAACAAGTAAATAAAAAGCTCTATGACATCTAGTGGTGAGGCCATTTCAATGCTTTCAAGTTGATTTTAAATTACCTCAAGTGGGGGAAATTCCACAATATGAAACTAATGACATGTTTATAAAGAATTAGATACTGGGGCTGTCTTTTGCTTTGTCTTTTCTCAGGAAGCAAGGATTGCTAGCCCAGACACCTCCATTGGAGTTTGGAGTTTACAAGTTGCAGCCTGGTGATTGGGTCCTGATAAAAAGCTGGCATGAAGAAAAACTTACTTCAGCCTGGGATAGTCCATACCAAGTCCTCTTAACCACTGAAACAGCAGTCTGCACAAAAGAGAAGGGGTGGACTTACCATACCAGAGTGAAAGCCAGCACTGAACCAGTTTGGACCATAGAACCCAGAGAGAATCCTCTGAAATTCAAAATTCGCCAGTGCTCTAAATCAGTGGTTCTTAACCTTTTTGAACGAATCGCCCCCTTGAGCCAATGAGGAAGTTGTCATCGCCCCCCTCCCCCAACATAACCTCTCAATCACAACATAGGAAATAATTCTTCAATTTATGCAAATACTTTTTTTGTTTTCTTTAAAATTGTCATCAGGACATATCGATGCAAATAATTCATTTCCAGTCTTTTTCCCATATCTCAACTGTGTGAAAAATTTTGGTGCCACCCATCACTTTATTCCCAAACTTCGTGAATCATGTATTTCATTATTATTTTATTTATTCAAGACACTTAAATGTAATGACCACTGAAAACAAAATTCAATTGCAAGAAAGTGAAATGCCCGAAAAGGAAAACTAAGAATTTCAAGACGAAAACTCTGAAACTAAATTAAGATTCGAGGAAAGTATATATAGTCACGCACACTGTAAAAAGGATTAAAAAGACACAAAGAAAATATAATGTCACAGGGGACAGCCACTCAGCATGCGATGTTTCAAAAGAAGCGCTCTCCCCTCCATCACTGCCCATTCTGGCCAATGGCGCGCCACTGTATGGGTAGAGGCTGCTGCGCAACATGCATGAAGATAAGCGATGCGTATTCACATATGTACGGCATTCTGTACTGAAGCTAGCTAGAGGAACATTTGAAAACACAATTCAATCCACTAATAGCGAGCGATCTGATGTTTTTGTATGACAGATATACAGCGATTCACTGTACGAAAAAGTCTCAAAAGTGTCCCCAAAACTTCTCGCTCCATCGCCCCCATTTCGCCCCCTTTTCATTCCTTCGCCCCCGCATCGCCCCTTTTCGTTCCATCGCCCCCCTGAAAAATGAAATCGCCCCCTGGGGGGCAATATCACCCAGGTTAAGAACCACTGCTCTAAATGACTCTAAATGTGGTTGAAATAGGGGGATTTGTGCTCACTGGAGCATTGGTCATTGTATGGTTGGTGGTTCTGTTCTTCTTTTGCAGGGAAGATTGGATGTCCATACAGTTATTTGGCAAACCACAACAAGAGGAGATTGAACTACCCATCCAGAATACTGAACAACTACCTGATGTGCTGGTTCTGTGATTGCAGGTGTTGGTGCAACTGCTGTTGTTGTACCCATTGTTGTGATTGTGCCCCTATTCATGGTGATTGTGTAGAGGAGTGTGATATAGTTGAGGACCTGGTGGTACTTGAGTGGATTGCTGATGGGCATGTGTGGGCAAGTGAGGAAGAACAACTGTGAACCATGTATGATAAGAACCAAAATGGGAAATCAAATAACTAAGACTCTTGTGTATCACTCTTTTCTTGAGTGTAATAATATTACAGGAACGTGTGAACACAATCAAACAAGGTATCAGGTATGCAATACCAAAGGAAAAATTGCTTGCTTTGACCCCCAAGCAATTAAATACCAAAAGATTATTAAAATTTGGGCATATAGTAATAATAAACAGCAGGGCCACTTATTGGGAACCAATTGGACAACTTCAAGGTTTATAGAGGTACAAATATGCTTTGATGCCTGCAAGGTTATAGAAAAAGGGGTAGGTACAAAATGTGGGTCTCTAAGTTGGAGACGAAGCTATATGTCAGAAAAGAAATATGTTCACTCTGTGCTAAAACGAAGTAGTTTCTCAGGAAGATATGGAGGGGGGGGGGGGTTTGAAGACTATCAGTATTCCTTTCAACCTGGCCCAAGGGAAACACGAAGTAATAGCAAGAGCTGGTTCAATTTAACTGAGGGAGTGAGCCAATCTAATTGTGGGATCGAAGAGTGCACTCCTGTTTGTTTTAAATTTCATGATCCTAAGACTGGATCTAAAGAATATGGATTTGGAATAGATGGGACAGGTAAGGACCCACATATTTTAATATATATATAGGTAATTCAAGAAAACATAACTCCCACACAACATAGGCTTTTTCACTCTTTCTATGAAGAAATGGCAACAAAAATTGAGATCCCAACCATAACTAAGAATCTATTTATTGATTTGGCTGAAAGGATAGCAGACTCCCTAAATGTCACTAATTGTTATGTGTGTGGTGGCACTAATATGGGAGAACAATGGCCCTGGGAGACAGGAGAGATAGATCTCTCTGGTATAGCCGAGATGAACCTCACCTGGACATCACAGGATAGACCCCCCTCGGTGGACTACCCAAACTTCTATAATAGGTGAAGTATGTTTTATAAGGGAAGCCTCAGTAGACTTCAACATCCCAGTAGGACAGTTGGTTTGTGAGAATGGGATACAAGCAAATGGAACAGTAGAGGGCGACCCTATTAGGACCTGGTGGAGTGGTGAAAATAGAACTGAGCCCTCCAACCCTTTTGAAAATATTACTCAATTGAAGGAACTATGGAATAGCCCAGGAAATGTTTCCCTAAGATGGAAAGCACCTGATGGGATGTATTGGATTTGTGGTAGATATGCAATACTTCCCAAAGGATGGAATGGAGCATGTGTCTTGGGTGCACTCAAACCCAGTTTCTTCCTTCTCCCAATACAGCAAGGAGAAAAATTGGGAATCCCAGTGTATGATGAGATAGGTCATAGAGAAAAACAAAGTGTACAAATATCGAGTCAAAAGAAATGGGGTGAGGAAGAATGGCCTCCAGAAAGAAACATACAAGTGTATGGACCAGCCACATGGGCAGAAGATGGAATGTATGGTTACCGAACCGCAATATATATGTTGAATAGGATTATAAGATTGCAAGCTGTATTAGAAATAATTACTAATGAAACTGCGCTAGCCCTAAATATACTTGCTAAACAAAATACTCAATTACGCACAGCAGTATATCAAAATCGCTTAGCTTTGGATTATATACTTGCAAAAGGAGGAGGAGTGTGTGGAAAATTCAATTTAACTAACTGCTGTTTACAGATAGATGACCAGGGCAAGGCTATAGAAGAAATCACTAATAAAATGAGAAAAATAGCTCATGTCCCAGTACAAACATGGACACCTTGTGGATAGGTCAGGTATTCGGGGGAGGATGGCAGAAGTGGGGAATCATTTTGCTTATGGAAGTAGGAGGACTGATACTTTTACCCTGCCTCTTACCCTTTTGTCAGGTCCCCAAAACCTCTGTGTTTTCCTTTGCATATATATTCTACTTTTGGGGCCTGCCATTCTGCTGGGGGGAGGGGGAGCTTGGGATAACTTTTGCTTTCTACTTTCCCTCTCCTGCCTCCATCCTTGAGAAAGGAATGTGTCTCCCTTATCAGGGAGACGGTTACAGAGAATCAAAAGCTGGAGAAGACCTTGAGATGCGCGCCAACTGTGCCAGTTACCTGCACATCATACCACCTGTGGATTGGCTGAATTTTAAATGGACATTATGACTTTGGTGGGAGGAGGAATATTGCTTGCTTAACTATACCGTTTGCATGGGATTTTCCCCAGATCTCGCCTTGACTTCCCTACTGTCACTGACCCCTAATAAAAGTATCCTTTTGAGACAATGCCTGTTTCAAGAGTTCTGCTTTCTTGGGTGGTTAGTTGAAGTGGGTCCTTACATAAGGCAAGATCTGCATAGTACTCAACCCGGAGAAGCTGCTGCCCTACCGGGGGAGTCGCAAACTATTTCTACATGGAGGAGTTCCAGGCGGAGAAATGGTCCGAAGATCATCTCTGCCTAAAAGCTGATGAGAGCCTCTCCAGGGACCTGGAAGAGGCCGGACCTTCTGGTGAAGAAGATCGAGCCAAATGGTCACTTGGGGTTGGAAAGAAGGAAGAATGGGAGGAGAAAGCCCCAAAAGTCACTCGAGGCGGAGGGAAGAAAAAAGCAAAGAAGAAAAATCCAGAGCCTGCCCCTCCTGACAAAGACAGAGAAAAGGAGGAACCGAAATCGAGGGCAATGGAAGTGGTGATGGAGTATGTGAAAAAGACCCTCAATGAATTTAAAATGCAGCTGAAGGAAAGCCATGAGTCGGAAGAAGAGTCGGAGGGGGAATCGGAGGAGGAAGAATCGGAGGTCCGAGAGACGGCAGCAGCTGGAGCCCAGGAGGCAGCACAGCGGCAGGGCCATCCGTCTCACTGAGCCAGAGGCAGACCTCCTCAGCCAGCCATGGTGAAACCAATTCCAATCTGAGTGAAGTTTGATGGAGACCCGAAGCGATTGGGGTATTTCCTGGCACAAGTGTTCACCTACATGCAGATCTATGGGAGAACACTGCCTACCGATGTCGAGAAAGTTTGTGTGGTCACCCTGGCTCCAGAAGGTGGAGCAGCTGACTGGATGGTGACCCTTTACAACTGCAACGCACCCGAATTGAGAAACTTCAATTGTTTTATGGCTGCACTCCGCAGGCGTTTCGAGGACTGGCTGGCTAAGAAAGCCCGGGAGCGGATTAAGACAGTGAAGCAAGGAAGGAGACCAGTTGCTGAGTATACCAAGGAATTCAGAGAGTTGGCCAGTCGCCTGCGCTGGCCAGAGGACATCCTGGTAAGCTGTTTCCAGGATGGACTCAATGAAGAGCTGTACAATGCCTGCGTAGCTCTTGGAGCCCCAGGGTGGCTGTATGACTGGTGCCTGCTAGCTGAGGAAGTGGAGATTGATCAATGCAAGCATCTGCATCGCCCGGTGAGACCAAGCTTCAAGCAGCAGACCGAGAAACGAGGGGAGACTGCACGAGCTTCACCTGCCCCGCCTCGCAGCACCGCCTGCTTCAAATGTGGCAAAGACAGACATTGCACTGTGGATTGCCGCAGTAAAACACCTGACAAGAGAGGGGATCGTCTACCGGCTGGGAGACCCCCGAGAACCCCATCGCGCCCCAGGGAGACTGCAATGAGATCCGAGGAAGTCATAGAGCTCCCCTGGGATCGCAATCGAGAGGGTCGAGCTCCAACTCCACGTTATGATGACCCAGGAGCGGCAGAGGATGAGTACGAGGACGACCCATTGGTGAGTGGGCCAATTGACCCCATAACAGTGCCCCTAGAACTTTCCATACCCAGCACTGGGAGGACAGTGAAATTAGCAGCCTTGTTGGACTCGGGGTGTACCCGGTGCATGATTAGCCCAGAACTAGCGGGGAAAATGGGGATCCCCCTCATGAGACTTAAGACTCCAATTACTTTTTGCCAACTGGACTGTTCTGTTGCAGGGAGGGGGGTGCCTGCTAGTTTTGCCACCAGACCCTTATACATCGACCTGGGTGGCCACACAGAGACTTTAACATTTATTGTGGCCCCAGGAATGGAGTGGCCATTAGTTCTGGGACTGGCTTGGCTAAAGAAGTGGAACCCCATGATCAACTGGAGGGAAGGACAACTGAGATTCCTGCAGGGGGAAGCCCCGCCCGTCACTAACGAAAACGGCAGGAGATGTGGATTACATCGTGATTTTGCCTCTGCCCTCAGTGAGTCAGTCTTGCAAAGCCTCCCAATGGAATACCGAGATTTGGCTGAAGCTTTCAGCTAGCAGAGGGCGGACGAACTCCCCCCTCACCGGCCCACAGACTGTGGAATAGAAATCATCCCAGGAGCAAAATTGCCAAAACCTAAAATGTACTCGATGACTCCTAGAGAGTTGAACGAACTGGAAAAAATTATCAAAAATAACTTAGAGTGGGGGTTTATCGAGCCAGCTAGACCCCGGGTAGCAGCCCCTGTGTTATTCAGAGAGAAGAAAGATGGTTCTCTTCGTCTCTGCGTGGATTATAGAAGCCTCAACGCTGTGTGCATGGAAAACATGTATCCATTGCCTTTAATGAAAGACATGTTGGCGCACCTATCGAAAGGAAACATTTTCTCAAAACTGGACTTGAGAGAGGCTTATTATAGAATAAGAATAAAGAAAGGAGATGAGTGGAATACTGCTTTCAATTGCCCATTGGGTTGCTTCCAATTTAAAGTTCTCCCCTTTGGGTTACAGGGGGGCCCTGCAGTATTCATGCAACTGATCAACGAAGTCCTACGTGATCACTTTATAAGGGGGTCCTAGTTTACCTGGACGATATCCTCATTTACACCGAAACAAAAGATGAACACATTAAGCTAGTCAGAGCAGTACTGAAAAAACTACGCTCTGCCAAACTGTATGCCAAACTGTCAAAATGTGAATGCCACAAAGATCGCATTGATTACCTGGGTTATCGCACATCAAATGAAGGGATAGAGATGGACCCAGAGAAAGTGAGGTCAGTCTTAGACTGGGCACCCCCGAAAACCAGGAAACAACTCCAAAGTTTCCTAGGATTTGCCAATTTCTACAGACAGTTCATCCCATCTTTTGCACAGATTGCCCTCCCAATCATGAACCTGTTAAAGACCAGAGGGGGGGATAAGCCAAAGCCTAGTCAACCATTAAAATGGACAGGAGAATGTCAAGTGGCTTTTGAGAAACTTAAGAGACTTTTTTCTATGGAGCCGGTTTTGAAACACCCAGACCCAGAACAACCCTTTATAATTCAGGCTGATGCCAGCGATGTGGCTGTGGGAGCAGTTTTGCTCCAAAGAAATAAATATGGACAATTGCAACCCTGTGCTTACACCTCGAGAAAATTGTCAGAGACTGAACAGAGGTGGGCAGCCTGGGAGAAAGAGGCCTACGCCGTACGGTGGGCTTTGCTCACTTGGAGGCATTCCCTTGAAGGAAATAAAATACCATTTCAAGTATGGACTGATCATAAGAACCTTGAAGCCATGAAAACACCCAGAAAACTCTCCCCTAAACAAGCAAGGTGGTCCCAACATTTCCATTGTTTCAAATTTACAATTCATTACCTCCCTGGGGGGAAGAATTTTCTGGCTGATGCCTTATTCAGGTTACCACAATATAACAGTAAGAAAGCAGAAGTGGCCAAACCATTTCTGCATCCTCATCAACTGGCGGCCCCGGTAACCACTAGGACCCAATCAAAACCAGTGGAACCTGTTAGAAGTAACTTATTACATTAAAGGATGGATTAGCGTGGATTGGAGAGAAACTTTATGTCCCAGCAGCCTTGAGACTAAAAGTGATGCAAGCAGGACACGATTTGAAAACTGCTGGACATTTTGGTTTTGTAAAAACCTTACATCTTATTAAGAGACAATTTTGGTGGCCTGCATTGAAAAAGGACATAGAAAGCTATGTGGCCAGCTGCCCCACATGTGCAGCTGCCAAGAGGCGACAAGGGAAATCCCCAGGTCTGCTGCAGCCAGTAGCGAGTCCGTCAGCACCCTGGAGAGAGATTTCTATGGATTTCATTGTAGAACTGCCTGAATGTGCTGGCAACACTGTAATTTGGGTTGTAACAGACTTGTTCTCCAGACAAGTTCACTTCATCCCATGCCCTAAGATTCCAACTGCAAAAACTTTAGCTAAACTATTTGTGCAGAACATATATTGGTTTCATGGAACTCCGCAACATATAATTTCAGACCGAGGGGTTCAATTCACTTCTAAGTTCTGGAAGGCTTTTCTGGACTTAATGGGTTCTAGTCAGGGGCTATCATCTTCGCACCTTCCTCAAACTAATGGAGGGACAGAGAGACTTAACTCAGTTCTAGAACAGTACCTGAGATGTTTTATTAATTACCAACAAGACAATTGGGCCAACCTGCTACCGTTTGCTGAGGTTGCCTATAATAATGCTGTACACTCTAGTACTGGTTTCACTGCATTTCAAGTAGCAAATGGTCAAACCTTTGTGGCCATGTCTGAACTCCCCACCAAAGAACCTGAGATCCCCTCCTTGGAGGAGGGGATCAAACAATTGCAAAATACCTGGCCAGTGGTCAGGAAGGCCCTGGATGAACCCAGGGAGGCCTATAAAGCCCAAGCTGACAAATGGAGGGTAGAACAGAAACCTTACCAAGTTGGGGACTGTGTATTCCTCTCTACAAAATATTTACAGTCTCTACAACCTTCAAAGAAATTGGGGCCTAAATTTATAGGACCTTTTCCTGTTAAGCGCCTTATCAACCCTGTGACTGTTGAATTAGATTTGCCAAAGAATCTACGGAAAATCCACCCTGTTTTTCACTGCAGTTTGCTCAAAACAGAAGTCACCTCCAATATCAGGCCTCCTCCACCACCGGTGCCTACACCTATCATGGTTGAGGGAGAACAACATTTTGAAATCAAAGACATTTTAGACTCTCGAACAAACCATGGGGTGACACAGTACCTAGTGGCTTGGAAGAATCTCCCTTCTGCCCAGAATGAGTGGGTGTACAAGAGACATGTTGGGGCCCTACGCTTTTAAAACGCTTTCATTCTAAATATCCTGACAAACCTCATTGACTTTCTATGTTGTTGTTGCTGTTCCCCTTTCCCTTTTTGTTTTCTAGGTGGATTTCCCGTTCTTCTAGGGGGGGCCTATGTCAGGTCCCCAAAACCTCTGTTTTCCTTTGCATATATATTCTACTTTTGGGGCCTGCCATTCTGCTGGGGGGAGGGGGAGCTTGGGATAACTTTCGCTTTCTACTTTCCCTCTCCTGCCTCCATCCTTGAGAAAGGAATGCATCTCCCTTATCAGGGAGACGGTTACAGAGAATTGAAAGCTGGAGAAGACCTTGAGATGCGCGCCAACTGTGCCAGTTACCCGCACATCATACCACCTGTGGATTGGCTGAATTTTAAATGGACATTATGACTTTGGTGGGAGGAGGAATATTAGTTGCTTAATTATACCGTTTGCATAGGATTTTCCCCAGATCTCGCCTTGACTTCCCTATTGTCACTGACCCCTAATAAAAGTATCCTTTTGAGAGAATGCCTGTTTCAAGAGTTCTGCTTTCTTGGGTGGTTAGTTGAAGTGGGTCCTTACACCTTTTTAGTAAAAACAATTCAATATTCCATTGAACATATGCAAGTAATTTTGGTGCAGAAACAAATGCAGAATGGAGAAAAGATGTTAATGCTAAGATTGAAAGGTAAATCTATGGATGAAGAAGAGTCTGTAAGTTTGATACCATTGTCTAATTTAAATCAGGAGTAAAAAATTTCTGAAAGGATGAAAAGAGAAAAGGATGGATTGTAAGGGATAATAAGATCAGAAATTGTTTAATGATCTTATGAAGAAAATTAATCCTAATGGCCTAATAGTTGTAAAATGGAGTTACTTGAGCTTTTAGAAGTGCAAGATTGTTGCTCAGATCTCAGACATGTAGCTTGTTCTTAGGAAGTCAGCCGTAACCGCAAGCAGAGGAAATACAAAAATAAAGATAGAGCTTATCCTAGCAAAAGTAGGTCATAGTTAACACAACAGGTACAGACGCAAGGGGCTTTTTCCTGGGAGGGGAAAAAGAAATGTATTTTGTTTAGGCGCTTCAGATTAGCTGATCGGGATGAGCAGGTGGGCTGTTGAGTGCGATGGGGGTGGGGGGAACCAGCTTCGTGAGAGGTTATAAATATATGCTTTTAAAAATTGTGGGTGTGGCTTTTTCTCCTGCGTGAGTTAAGTCCACCAGCTTTTGCAAAAGCTTTATCCAAATAAAACTTTGTTCTTGGAATTCCAATTGAGTTTGTTTGTCTTTCGGACCTTGAGCCAGGTCCCAGACAAATGCTAGTAAAGAGTGTGGTTTGCTGTCAGTTTATATTCTAGTGGCTTGCCCTGTCAGTGTTGGTGGGAGTGGTCTTAAGAGATTCTTTGGTTGAGCTGTTTGCTATTGGCTTCTTTGGCAGTTTCTTCATTGGGGTATTGTTTACTTGATTGTTGGTCTGATGTTAATCCTGGAGTTAATCTATGCTGATCAGGGTACTGATTGCTGGTGGAGAGGTGCTTGGGTCTTTTTGTTCCCTTTTTGGCTGGTTGATTGTTTCTTTTGCATAGTCTATAAATGTTGTTAATGTCTATGTGTCTATTGATGGCTAATTTGTCAGAGTGCCAGGCTTCTAGAAATTCCCTGGCATTTTTGGACTTGGCTTGGTCTAGGATGGTCAGTTTCCCAATTAAAACTATGGTTAAGTCTGTCAAAAATCATTGTAAAAGTGTAACATTTCAAAACAGAATATAAAACGACACGTCATATTTAATAAAGCTGTTCCAACTAAAACTCAAAAAGAAATTTAAGAAATGGGTTAAATTAAGAGAGATCAATACTATGTGAACAGAAATTATCAAGGAACTGTAAAATACTGTAATTGTTACTAAAATTTCAGTACAGGTAGCGATGGTTACAACCATTTGTCTAGTGACCATTCAAAATTACAATGGCACTGAAAAATTGGCGACTTATGACCAGTTTCACACTTACGACTGTTGCAGCAGCCCCATGGTCACATGATCAAAATTTGGGCACTTGGCAACTAGCATGTATTTGTGACAATTGCACAGTCCCCGGGTCATGTGATCATCATCTGTAACCTTCCCAGCCAGCTTCTGACAGGCAAAGTCAATGGGGGAAGCCAGAGTCACTTAACAACTGCATAATTCACTTAACAACTACAGTGATTCACTTAACAACTACAGTGATTCACTTAACAGCCATGGCAAAAGAAGGTCATAAAATGGGGCAAAACTCACTTAACTGCCTTGTTTAGCAACAGTAATTTTGGGCTCAATTATGGTCATAAATCAAGGACTACCTGTATTCTCAACAGATATTTCCAAAGGGGTACCAGGCTTTTTTACAGTCTTGGTGTGGTGGTATTCCACCGCTGAACACTCTTTATCACACAATTTTGGTCTGCTGCTTATACAACATGACATCAGAACCACGCCAGACATTCATCTATAAATTGTGATTGTAATTAGCAAGGAGATTATACCCTTCCTTAGGCTCAGTAACTATGTTTAAATAGGACTTGGATCCAGATATAGTCATACTTAAGAGCACATCCACTGCAGCTAATCATTGTATCTCAAACCAATTGATTTTACTTGTATAATTTAATATTATTGAATTCAGGGAGAACCAATTATATACAGGTAGTCCTCGATTTATGACCACAATTGAGCCCAAACTTTCTGTTGCTAAGCAAGACAGTTGTTAAATGAGTTTTGCCCCATTTTACAACATTTCTAGCCACAGTTGTTAAATAAATCACTGCAGTTGTTAAGTTAGTAACACGGTTAAGTGAATCTGGCTTCCCCCATTGACTTTGCTTGTCAGAAAGTCACAAAAGGTGATCACATGACTCCACAACATTGCAGCTGTCATAAATACATGCCAGTTCCCAAGCGTCTGAACTTTGATCACGTGACCATGGGGATGCTGCAACGGTTGTAAGTGTGAAAAAAGGTTATAAGTCACTTTTTTTCAGTGCCACTGTAACTTTGGTCACTAAATGGATGGGTGTAAGTTGTATTTCAAAGTGAAGTGATGACTGCTTATTCTAATAGCTTTATATAGAGTAGGATAAAAGTATATTCATTATGTTTATGTACCATTGAATCAAACTGCCACATGGTAGTTTACAGTAGAAATAAAACCAAAATTACAATAAAATCAATTTCAACTTAAAATTAATTTCAATCTCAAGAATAATAACCACTCTCAATAGGATAATAATATAGTATAATAAAATTATACTGTAACTCAAAAGTCCTTCAGAGAATTTCTCTTTTAGCCATCTTCTGGAAGGAGGCTAGCAGAGGTACCAGCTAGGCTTCTGGGGGGACGCTGTTCCACAGGATGAGGAACATGACAGAGATATGGGTCATTCTGGGTCACAGTTACCTTCTATGGGGAACTCTAAGCATCTCCATCTGAGATAAGCATGAAATATGGGCCAGTTCTACTTGGAGAAAACAATCCGGAAGGTACCTGAAAGTCAAGCTACATAGAGCTTTCTAGATTAAACCCAGCATTTTAAATTGTGAATGGAAATCTACTGGAAGCCAATGCAGCACCCACAATACAAGTGTAATAAAGCTGGAACAGCTTTTACCCTCAAGCACATTGTGGCTATATTTTGCACTAACTGAAATTTCTAAATAGTTTCCAAAAGCAGCCCCCAATCATACGTACTACGGTAGTCTAACCTAGTGGCAAGGAGGGAATGAGTAATTGCTAGCAGGATCTTCCACTGCAGATAGGATCACAACGGGCATACATACGCCAGCAGTGGCATCTACTGGCAAATAGAGCAGTAGCTATCAATCCAGAAAGATTCTTGAGTTGTGTATTTCCTTTGGAGGGGTGCCAACCCAACCAGAGTTAGAAGTAAATGGTTTCTACATAAACAGAAGCTCCCTCTAGCCCAACTTCAACCTGTTTCATTGCATTCAGCCCTTCAAAGTCTCCAAATGCTGAATTAAAACTTCCAATACATTACTCATCCTTCTTCTGACGATGAACAGCTGGGTATCATCAACATACAGATGATTTTTCACCCCAAACCAACAGATGACTTCTCTCAGAGGTTTCATGTAGTTATTAAAAAGTAGGGGTGACTGAACAAACTAATGTGGACTATACAAAAGAGCATCCATTGGGCAGATCCTCATCCCCCATTCCCACCCCAGTACTAACCATTCAGGAAATAGTTGAATCATTGTAAAAACGTTATCTCCAGATTTCATAAGCAGTCCAGGTAGATGCCATGACAGTACCAAACACCAATGGGAGATGAAGCAGCACCATGAAGAGCTTACTATTTCATTCAGGTCATCCAACAGAGTGACCGGTGGCATTTCCATTTCATGCCATGCTTGAAACTCAACTGAAGTCCCACCATCTTCTCAACAATCTTCCCCCCAAAAAAGGTTGGGAACAGGGTGCTATCCTAAATAGCTGGATCCAGGAAAAGCCTTTTCAGAAAGAGATATACCACCAACACTTTAAAGGAGGTTTTTGGCCATTTTTCAGATCCAGCTACTTAATACCACCAAGAGAAAAATAATTATTCTCAATATGGACTGAAGATGTACACTAACCCATCTAATGACCTAGGTGGCAAATTATAATTGTGGATTTGCTTATATAAAGCTCTATCCCACCCATAAAAAAACCCTCTATAAAGGAAAACACTCACCCTTTGAAGCCCACCATTTTCTTCCACCAATGGAGGAAGGACACTGGTGCTGTTGGGAGAGGGTGACTCAACATTGTAGTCATGAACGCAGCAGAAAAAAGTGCTAAAGATGCTTCGACTCCTCCGCTTTTTCAAACTGAGATTACATTGGGACACTGTAAAGAAATACAACATTGCATTGTAAATGGTTTCTGGACTTTTGAAAAATGCCTGTTGTTTCACATAAAGCATAGATAGTGAACTGTAACATTACAGCATTTTTAATAATAAAAAATATTTCTTGACTTACAACTGGTCACTTAGCAACTGTTTAAACTTATGACAGATCCCTCAAAAGGTACTTATGACCCCATTCTGAAGTTCCAACAGCCCCACCCCACTGAGGTCACATGACCATATTTCAGGTGCTCAGCAAATGGCCCACAATTACAACTGTTTGCCGTGTCCCATGGTCATGTGACTGCAATTTACAATGTTTTTGCTGAAAACTGCTCTTTACTTCCATTTTTTGGCAAAAATGCCCCATAGCGAACAATGGGTTTACTTAATGACTGTGGCATTTGCTTAACCACAGCCGTAAAAAAGGTCTTAAAATTGGGTCAGTCCATCACGACCATCATGATTTATAACTGTAATGGGCAGGCTCCATTACAGTTGTAAGTCAAGAACTACCTGTACTTCAGTCTGAAAAACAGGTCTTCTGTAAATTTGATGTTTCTATTTGTAAACAAGTAAATTAATTCCAGTTTATGTTGTTGTATATTTCCACAGAAGATGCATGATGTCCAAGTAGCAGTGTTTGAATGAAATGGAATTCCAGAGAGCTACATATGATGAAATCTGTTAAGTCATACTGTTTTTATTGCAGCAAATAACTGTACACATCACATTCATATTTTACATTAAGCTATAAAGGATTTATCAGGCTATGTCCACAGAAATAAGAACTATCTGCTCCTACAGCAAACAGTGTAACAATGCTTTATTTAGATCCATTTGGACAAGACCTTTGAGAAAGCATTAGTATAAACATGAAAGGTAGCTGTTAAAAAGAAAAAGAAAAACCAAATTTGCCAGCAAACACATTTCAAGGTTTGTCAGAACTCTGTGATCAAGATTCAGGACAATGAAAAGCAACTGATATATTGCAGTAAGAATCTAAATAATAGTTAAATTTAGTCCCATGATCCCAAAAGAGACCATTTTGACTGGAGTTTCTTCAAACATATGCATTCTCTGCCCCAGTTTCCTGTGGAAAATGACTTCTGTAACTTAATTTGAAATACTGTACATGTGCGAGAGATGCTTTTCCACTGCCATTTAGTCCACATTTTGAATTCAACTACACCGTTTGCAGCGTTACAGCTGACTTTCCAATTCAGAGCATGTACAGGTAGTCCTCGACTTACAACCATTCATTTAATGACACTTCAAAGTTACAACGGCACTGAAAAAAGTGATTTTTTCACACTTACAACCGTTGCAGCATCCCCAAGGTCACGTGATCAAAATTTCGATGCTTGGCAACTGGTTCATATTTATGACAGTTGCCATGTCCCAGGGTCATGTGATCACATTTGTGACCTTCTGACAAGCAAAGTCAATGGGGAAGCCAGATTCACCTAATAATCATGTTACTAACTTAACTGCAGTGTATCAAGGCTGCTAACATCGAATGTTATGCTTGACATTATATATGGATTCACATTCACTATTTAACCTGTGTATTACTTTAAGAGCCACTATTAGATAGTATGGGGGGGAGGGAGTGAAAGAATGTGCTGAGAACTATTTAGCCATAACAATATTTCAGCAGAGCATCTTCAAAGGATGAAATGTGAGAAGATAAAGATATGGCGCGTTAGGGAACGGGAGGGAAAGCTCACACTTTAAACTAATTGGGGAATGTGATTAATGACTTGTTACATGAGGGAGGGGAATATGCTTAGACACTGTGGGAAGAAGTAGGAGGGTTTAGTTTTTGGCTTCACTTTATAGTACCAAAGCTATGTTGCAAAAATAAAGAGTTTTCTAGGTAAACAATGCCTCAGAATTCCTTGAAATGCATCTTTCTTTCGGAACCTTACACAGTGATTCACTTAACAACTGTGGCATGAAAGGTTATAAAATGGGGCAAAACTCACTTAACTGTCTCACTTAGTAACAGAAATTTGGGGCTCAATTGTGGTCATAAGTCAAGGACTACCTGTAAATGGCCATCCTATAAGCTTGGAAGGTGAGGTCATTATTTTGCACACCATTTTGCTGCCTGCCTGCCAGCATAATAATCGTGACATCCAATGGAACCAGTGATTTTGGTTTATTGTGGCAAGGAAATATACCACAAATCCTAAATCTGTAATATGAATGTTATACGGTGCTAACTGCAATAGTTTAAATTATTATTTCTTGAATTAGTATTATATTTTATATTATTGAATTATTTAGTTTTCTGCCTTAAAGAACCCCAGCTTATGTTAACTTCTAGGGAAGGTTCTGCAGCAAAGATTTTGAGACACCTTTAGAATAGAATAGAATAGAATAGAATAGAATAGAATAGAATAGAATAGAATAGAATAGAATAGAATAGAATAGAATAGAATAGAATAGAATAGAATAGAATAGAATAGAATAGAATAGAATAGAATCTGGAAGGGACCTTGGAGGTCTTCTAGTCCAGCCCCCTGCTTAAGCAGGAGAACCTATACCATCTCAGACAAGTGACTGTCCAGTCTCTTCTTAAAAACCTCCAGTGATGGAGCGGCCACAATTTCTGAAGGCAAGCTGTTCCACTGGTTAATTGTCCTCACTGTTAGGAAGTTTCTCCTTAATTCCAGGTTGCTTCTCTCTTTGATCAGTTTCCAACCATTGTTTCTCGTCCTGCCCTCTGGTGCTTTGGAGAATAATTTGACCCCCTCTTCTTTGTGGCAGCCTCTCAAATACTGGAATACTGCTATCATGTCACCCCTATTTCTTCTTTTCTTTAGACTAACCAAACCCAAGTCCCGCAGCCGTTCTTCATATGTTTTAGTCTCCAGGCCTTGGATCATCTTAGTTGCTCTTCTCTGAACTTTTTCCAAGGTCTCAACATCTTTTTTGTAGTATGGTGACCAAAATTGGTTGCAGTATTCCAGGTGTGGTCTCACTAGGGTTTTATAAAGTGGTACTAATACTTTGCGTGATCTTGATTCTATGCCTCTGTTTATATAACCCAGGATTGTATTAGCTTTGTTGGCTGCTGCTGCACATTGCTGGCTCATAGTCAAGTGATCGTCCACTAGGACTCCAAGGTCCCTCTCACAGTTACTGTTTTTGAGCCAGGTCTCACCTAATCTGTACTTATATCTTTGATTTTTCCTGCCTAAATGTAAAACTTTGCTTTTCTCCACATTAAAACTCATTTTGTTGGATAGGGCCCATTGTTCCAGTTTGTCAATATCTTTTTGAATCCTGAGCTTTATGGCACGTTAATGATTTAATTTGGGCACTAGCTAGATTTTTTAAAAGATAGATAACCTTTATTGTCATTTTTTACTGTGAGCACACTGGCATAATGATTTATGTAGAGAGCCAGGTTGGTGTAGTGGTGAATGCATCAGGCTAGAAATTGGGAGACCGTGAGTTGTAGTCCTGCCCTAGGCACAAAGCCAGCTGGATGACCTTGACCCAGTCACTTTCTCTCAGCCCTAGGAAGGAGGCAATGGCAAACCACTTCTGAAAAACCTTGCCAAGAAAACTGCAGGAATTTGTTCAGGCATTCTCTGAGAACTGGCACAATTGTACAGGGGGAAAAAAAAATATGTAATCCCAAGTGACTTCTCAGGAGTGAGTAGAAGGGCAGCAGGAAACCCAAGCCCTACACCACATGACGACACTACTCACTGGATGGGTCCCATTTGTCAACACTCAGCTAATGTGATGACTCCCCCCGATGCTTCCCCAGATACCTCTCTAGATGTCACCTCAGAGGATGAACCAGTTCCAGGCACATCTGGAGGGGAGTTGGTCAATGGCTACGAGCAGCCATCTGAAAGGGATTTGGCTGAAGCACGGCTGCAGCAGGACAGCCCTGAGGCTGAAATTCAGGTGGGGAAAGCACGCAGCTGCAGCCAGTCAGTGTTGAGTAAGAGGAACTGCCTTCTGCACCTGATCCAAGAACACGTAGGGCAGAGAAAAGCAGGATCAGAGAAGGTCAGCTAGATTACTCATGAGGAGAAAGCCTCGCCCTTCTTGATGGGCTGCACCAGAAGCTGGCTATTTAGCACAGCAGACAAATGGAGGCAATGCTGGGAATGTGTTCATTTCCTAGCTGTTGTCAACGTCCTTACCAGTCCCTCAACGCCTCCCGACCAGCCGTTCAAAGAGAGGAGACCAGCACACAGGAACGTTGAAACAGTCGCTTTAATGATGCAAAACAAAGTCAGTGCTGGGAGTGGCTTGCTCCCAGCGCGCTATATACCTTCGGTCACCAGCCCCACCCTTCCCCCCTGAACAAGCCAGCATCCTGCAGTCTTCCATAAAGGTGCCCGCCTCGCCAGCGCCGTTCCTTGCGCCCACGTGCCCCGGCGTCCTCGTCACACCATCAGCCGTGTGGCGGCCCACGGTGACTCCGGCTTGGCGAGGCCCCGGGACTGCCGGCCGATGCTCTGGCTGATTGGCAGCGGCGGGCCCGCCCGTCAGCTGTTCGGCGCCGGCGGCTCCTTCTCCACCAGCTGTTCGGCGGCGGGGCCGGCCGCCCGGGACGGGCCCTGCCCGTCAGCTGTTCGGCGGCGGCTCCTTCTCCACCGGCTGTTCGGCGGCGGCTGCTGCACGGCGACACCGCCGCCCGCCCGAAAAGGGCCCCGCCTGTCAGCTGTTCGGCGGCAGCGACTGCGTGAGGAACTGCGCGCCGCTCTCTCTTCCCCCGTTTGTGTGTCGCGCCCGCAGGAGCTCGACAGCTGTGTGTTTTCTGGTAGTTGTGATTCCTGCCTTGCTTTGGAATGACATGGTGCCTTGACTTGAAGTGTGCCTTGTCAACCCTCTTGTATTGTGGATTTAATTTTGCCTGGTGGGTTTATTTTGATTGGGAAACTTTCAAGTGCCTTGTGGACTCATTGGCCATTGCTCTGTGGACTAGCATTGGCCTGCTTGTGGCTGGACTTAATTGGGACAGTTCTGGGGTTTTGGTGAAGGGAGTTGCTGGTGAATATGAATAAACTCACTAAACCACAGTTATGTATGTGTGTGAGTGGGACAGCAAAGCTAAAAACCCACAAAACCTTGTTAACAATACTTCCAAGTCAAATGTCTGTGGTGCTATCAATAAGGCCTTGTGCAGCTATTTTGCCTTTTTCTCCTTACTGGATATTTTCCAGTGGAAGTTGCTGTGAGAAAACATGGGAAATGTATAAACAGAGCATGATAACCATTTACAAGGGACTTCCAAATAAGCAGTGGGGGAAGCTGGATTTGCTTAATGACTGCATGATTCACTTAACAATCACATTGATTAGCTTAACTATAGCAAAAAAAAATCATAAAATCAGGTGCAACTCACTTAACTGCATTGCTTAGCAATGGAAGTTCTAGTCCCAATTGTCAGAAGTTGAGGACTACCCGTATTTCCTTATATTGTATGAATGTGGTATCAAATACATCATGGGCAGGAGGCTTTTTGCAGTCACCCATTCTGCATCAGCTAAGGGGAACCCTTTCCATAACACCAAATACTGCAACTTCCCTTTGTGGTGCTGGGGATCAAGGATTTCCTTGATTTCAAAATGCTTCTCTCCCTCCACTACTAAGGGAGGGGGAGATGACTTCTTAACCGGTCTTAGCTATGAACTACAGAAAGGTTTTAATAGACTGCAGTCAAACACTGGATGAATACACCTAAGGTTTTTTGGCAGTTCCAATTCCACTGTCACCAGATTTATAATCCGGATAATTGGGAAAGGTCCCAGGTACTTAAGTCCTAGCTTTTTATAGGGCTGCCTCAGGTTCAGAAACTTCATGGATAGATATACTTTGTCCCCTATTCTGAACTCCCGCTATGGTGCCCTCCTCTTATCTGCTTTCTCTTTTGCGCTTCCCTTGCTTTTTCTAGCACCCTACGCTTTATGACCCAAGTAGCTTTCAAAGCCTCCATCCACTTAGCTAATGAGGCTGAAAAAGGTCTCTCCTGAGGGAGTTCTGGCATTGGTGCGAACTCTACCCGGAAAGGGGTAAACCCAGTGCTTCTATGCACAGAGTTGTTATATGCCACTTCTGCGAAAGGCAAAAGCTCAGTCCAGTTGGTTTGCTGGTAGTTCACATAACATCGAAGGTACTGCTCCAGTACTGAATTTGAACGTTCACAGGATCCATTCGTTTGGGGATGATGGGCAGAGCTAAGCCCCTGGGAAGAGCCTATCAACCTCAAGAATTCCCGCCAAAACTTAGACGTGAATTGCAGCCCCCAGTCTGAAATGATGCACTTTGGGACACCATGCAGCCGGTATACATGCTGCACGAATAGCTTCGCTAAGGACCGGGCTGAAGGAATCCTAGGGAATCTAAGGGGCAATTTGTTCCCCTCCTTGATCCTCACTCGATAATATGCCTCCCTCAAGTCCAATTTGGTGAAGATCCTCCCTTTGGCTAGGTGTCCTAGCATGTCCTTCATTAATGGGAGAGGGTACATGTTTTCTATGCATATACAGTTCAGTCCTCTATAGTCCACACATAGTCTAAGGGTCCCATCCTTCTTTTCTTTGAAGAGCACAGGGGCCGCCATCCTTGTTTTTGCCGGTGTCAAAGCCAAAATCTGGATTCCCCTCCCCTGAACAGATAGTATCAAAGCACAATTCCCTCCTCTAATTTACCGTCATAAATCACATTCTCCAATTAGTTTGAAATGCAGACTTTCCCTCCAGATCTTCAACCCACTTCTTATCATCTCTTATTTCAAACAACCTTGAATCACACACTACTACGATCTTGTTAAGTCTAATTCCCATCCACATTCTTCCTCCTCCCCCCCCAGAATAATCTAATTCTAACTCTTAAGAGTAATACACAAGTTAAGGAAAATGGCTGCATCTCCATATGTTGTCAAAGCAAGAACATTCGATGTTAGCAGCGTTGACATCCGGCCCCCCTTACAAAAAGGACAGATCTTGTAATGTAAACAAAGCATATGTTACGGACTATCTCTCGGTTTGTTAGGGTGTTTCCTATAGAACCTTTTGATGAGTCTGTCGGCATTCACATCGCTAGCTTTCACCCAAGTGGCTTCGGACAGCGAGTATCCCTTCCATTGTACTAGGTACTGCAATTATCCCTTAAAAATTACAGAGTCAAGAATACGCTTTACTTCATAGTGAGTCTGACCCACTACTACAAGGGGCCCGGGTGCCTTCTTAGGGGGAGGTCTTAAAGTGGAGCCCCGAAAAGGTTTCAACAAGCTGCAATGGAAGACAGGGTGCACTTTCCCTAAAAGCCTAGGGAGTTTTAATTCTACTGTGACCGGGTTGATGATCCTTATGATGGGGAAAGGCCCCAAGAATTTCGGTCCTAATTTCTTACTGGGTAATTTGAGCCGTAAGTATTTAGTCGACAGTTAAACCTTTTCCCCAACTTGGAATGTTCTTTGGGGAGCCCTCTTTTTATGTGCCTGCTTTTTATATGTCTCAGAAATCTTTTTTAAAGCAGTTTTCGTGGTTCTCCAAACTTCTTCCCACCCCACCCATTGGTCAAGTGTCTGGGAAGCGGAGGGCACCTGACGATATTCAGGTATTGGGCTGAACTCTTTTCCTGTGGCTACTCTGAAAGGCGTGTAGCCGGTGCTGCTATGGACAGAATTATTGTAAGCCACCTCTGCAAAAGGGAGGAGATCGGTCCAGTCGGTTTGTTGGTAGGAGACATAACAGCTGAGATATTGCTCCACCATCTTGTTAGCGGCTTCCGCGGCCCCATTAGTATATGGGTGAAAAGTGGATGATAGACCTTTAGATGAGCCAATTAATTTAAGAAAGCTCCTCCAAAACGTAGCTGTGAACTGCACCCCCCTGTCTGAAATTATTCGCTTAGGGGCGCCATGCAGCCGGTAGATATGTTTCAGGAACAATTTAGTCAGTTGTTGGGCAGATGGGAGTCCTTTGCAGGTGATGAAATGAGCCTGCTTCGAAAACAGGTCTATCACAGTCCAGATGACAGTATTTCCTCTACTTTCAGGTAGGTCTACTATAAAGTCCATAGCTATTTCTTCCCATGGTTGAGAAGGGACTGCCATCGGCTGCAGTAACCCAGGGGGTTTCCCTGGAATTCTTTTCATGGTGGCACATACAGTACAACTCCTGACATAAATTTTCCACATCCCGTTTTAACCCCGGCCACCAAAACTGCCGGCGGATAAGGTGTAGAGTTTTTAAATATCCAAAGTGTCCAGGCTGTTTTACGTCATGGCTGTGCTTGAGAGCGTTGAGACGGAGGGCTTCTGGCAAGTATAATTTCCCTCCCTTGTAAGCCAAGCCATCCCTGCATGTTAGGGAGGTTTGATTGTCTTTGAACCATTGATCGGTGAGGAGCGCTTGTTTTATTTTCTTTGCCCCATGGTCATCAGGGTTAGGGGCCCTGCGAGGTGTGAGTTGAGCGGCAGTTTGTGGATTGGAGATAATTGCCTCGTTAACCTCTTCACGTTCACTTTTGTATTGGGGTAGTCTGGATAGAGCATCAGCTAGGAAGTTTTTTCCTCCCGGTATGTACCTTAGAGTGAAGTTAAAACAGTTAAAGTACTGTGCCCACCGCACCTGCTTTGGGGACAATTTGCGGGGAGTTTTCAGTGCTTCTAGATTTTTGTGATCTGTCCATACTTCAAAAGGCACCTTGCTCCCTTCTAGATAGTGTCGCCAGTTTATTAGAGCCCACCTAATTGCGAACGCCTCCTTCTCCCAGATTGCCCACCTCCTTTCGCTTTCAGTAAAAAATTTTGAGGTGTAGGCACAGGGTTGCAGGGCTCCTCTTTGGTTCCTTTGCAGCAATACAGCTCCGACGACCACGTCGCTGGCGTCGACTTGAATTACAAAGAGCTCCCCTAGATAGTTAGGAAAATTGGAGATTTTGGCTTAATGTCATGGTTCCGACTGATGAAACTCTTCAAAGAACTTCGAGGCATTGTTTACCTTAAAGAATCTTTATTAGAGTGGCATAGCATCGGCACGTACATAGTCAAAGCCAAAATCTGGATTCCCCTTCCCTGAACACATAGTATTAAAGCACAATTCCCTCCTCTAATTTACGGTCATAAATCACATTCTCCAATTAGTTTGAAATGCAGACTTTCCCTCCAGATCTTCAACCCACTTCTTATCATCTCTTATTTCAAACAATCTTGAATCACACACTACTACGATCTTGTTATGTCTAACTAATTCCCATACACATTCTTCCTCCTCCCCCCAGTATCATCTAATTCTAACTCTAAGAGTAATACACAAGTTAAGGAAAATGGCTGCATCTCCATATGCTGTCAAAGCAAGAACATTCGATGTTAGCAGCGTTGACAGCCGGCTGAATAAAACCCCTAGATAAGTTTTTGTCTATAAACACCCGGGCTTTTCCATTTCCCTGGGGGTCATCGAGTACATCTTTGACTCAGGTAATTTAGCCCCCGGCATGATCTTGATCGCACAGTCTGTGGGCTGGTGGACTGGAAGCGCATCTGATTCCCTTTCACTAAAGACCTCAGCTAGGTCACAATATACCTCAGGAATCAGCAGCTCAAGCTCATTGCCTCCCTTCAGTGTATTGGTGGTTTCTGGTCTCACTTCTCTAATCGCCGGCACATGGCTGGCTCTCAGCACTTTCACTAACCCTTAGGCTTTTCTCCGCATCCGCCACTTGTTTCTGTCCCAATCAACAGAGGGGTTCCACTTTTTCAGTGACGCCACTCCTAGGACCCTGGCTTCGGTCATTCCAGGGTCTACAATGAACTGAATGGTCTCTACTGTTGTCTGGTTGCAAGCAGAGATGTATGAGCAGTCAACCGTGACATCCCCGTTGGGGCCCCAAGCCCACTGGCAGAGACAGGTCTTCAGGCCCTTACAGAAGGTCAGGAGGGTCAGTGCAGTGTAGAGCAAATAAGTGACAAAAGGGGACTGATAATCAAAAGATTTGGAGACAAATTTAAGTGCCACTTTTTCACCTTTTTCTTTTATACAACACCCATTGGACATCTTTTCTAATAATAAAGTAAGGCATTAACTACAAATATTTCAAAGTCAAGACTTGTAAAGGAAGTTGAGCTTATATAGTTTTCTCTGACTCAAAAGAACCTCATGCTGTATTGCAACAAAAGAGGTTTCACTGTAAAGCCAAGCTATTGAATTGTGCTTGTAAAACAAGAAATGTTTTCCTTTGCTTCATTGGAATAATGCAGACTTCTCCAAGTCTGGGACTGATTCCTAAGAAAAACAGAAGCATTCCTGTGAACGTCACATTAAATTCCATATCAGGACTTTTGTTGTCATTAAACAAAAGTGTTAAGTATTTTTTCACTAGCTAAACATTTAAGATTCTCTCAGAATGTCAGCAACTGGTTTGTCTTTTGCCTACAAATAATTGTTGGCTTTACTGGTACTTAATCGCCAACTATAGAAACAGTGGCGAGTGGCAAGACTGATTCGCCCTTTCATCTACATTTTCTCCCTCACTCATAGCTTGACAATGGGATGGAATGCAAAAGGGGGAGGAGTGGTATTTAGGCAACCGAGGCTTCTGAGAGTCAAGGTCACTAATGCAGGTGCTCAATGGAGAAGTGGACTGTTTCCATAACAAGAAGAAATGTTACTATTGGACAATGTGAACACCCGGTGGGTGGGGATGAGGGAGTTTATTGTTTAACTAAGCAAGCCTTCGAGTGGGAAAATCAGAGCTGGTTTCACTTCTTCTCTGCCAATGTAAATTTTCAGTAAAGTATTATACTCTTGGTAAAATCATGTCCCAGGAGTTTCTTTTTCTGGAAATGCCAACTGGACAGTTGATAGCAAGTAACTTGATGAGACTAGAGAATTAATCTAGCTGTTAGTAATTTTCCTGCCCTCTTATTTCCTTGTTGTTACAACTTGTGGAAATATGGCTGGGGAAAACAAGGATTCTCGTCTAAGACAAAAGAAGAGGTACTTATATTGAACTGACTTGTGGGAAACAATTACCTACCGTATTTTTTTCCCTTGAAACTGTAACCTTTGTAAGAAGTTCAATAACCTGTAAAGGCAAACACACTATTCAATTGTCTCCAGTTTCAATTAATACAGCTTTAAGACTGCAACCCTAAAGTTATATCTGTTCTCAGCCAATGTAAACAGGAGAATATTGGACAATTTAAGGCAGCCTTCAAATGAGCTGGAGCACAGTTGCCATCACCCATCACCTGCAGATATATTTTTATGGTGGGAAGTGATGGGAGGTATAGTCTTAACAGGTTTGGCTGACACTAGCATACAAAGGTCTCATTCTCTAAGTCTAAGGCTTAACAAAAAGGTTACTAAATACAGGTAGACTTATGACCAATTGTTCAGCAACCATTCAAAGTTACAGCAGTGCTGAATGAAGGGACCTATGACCAGTCCCCAAAGGCCATTGCAGCACCCTTATGGTCATGTGATCAAAATTCAGGTGCTTGGCAGTCTGCCTACACCTACAACCACAGGGGCGCTTCAGCTCTCCCACCTGCCTATCTCCTCCCCCAACTATGCCCTTTTGGCCCCTTGCACCCCGCGGCCCCTGCCTCCCTAGCTGATCTTTGCCATTTTCTTGCCCCCCTTCCCCCCCCCCGTTGAGAAGCATATCTGGTCTGACCCTTCACAAGGCAGTTGCTGGCTAAACAAGGCTTTCTTCCTCAGGTTGCGCATGGCGGTTTCCTTGTGAGATCTGGGGAAGATGGCCTCATGTGGCCAGTGTTGTGAAGGGCCAGGGCGGGCACGCCTCATCAGCAACAGGAGCAAGATGGAAAAGGTTAATGGAACACAGGGCAGCAGGGAACGCGGAGTGCAGGGTGGTAAGGGCAACTGTGGCTGGGACTGGGCTGTGGTGGCTATGGCTTTGTGCCGCGCTGCTGAGCTGGGAGGGAATGGGACGACTCACAGCAGCCAGGTAGGCGTGACTTGGTGGGACTGGCCATCTGAGCACTGCCAGGTGGCCGTGGCTGGGTGGGTGTGGCCAGGTCGACATGGAGGTTTAGGTGCAGCCAGCTTGGCATGGATGACTCGGGGCAGCTGAATCGGGGCGGCTAGGTGGGCATGGTCAGGTGGATGCAACCAGGTGGGTGTGGCTGGGTGAGTGCCGCCAGGTGGGTGCAGAACAAGTCACCCCGGACAACTGGACGTGGAGCCAACTCGGCACCCCACGAGAAGAAAAATCACCCAGAGATGTGCTGGCAAACGGGAAGCAGGGAAGTGGCAAAATTTGAAAGGCCCCCTTTCAGAAACACACCATTTTTCTTTCTCCTTTATGAGGAGAGGTTTCCTTGCAAAGTTTGAAAGGGAAGGGAAGGGAACGGGGGACTGGGTGGATTTACCCCCACTTGCAGAAATGCTCCATTTTTCTTTCTCCTTTGTGAGGAGAGGTTTCCCTGCAAAGTTTGAAAGGGAAGGGAAGAGGGGAGCTTCCCATTTGCCAGCACGTCTCTGGGTGATTTTTCTTCTGGTGGGGTGCCAGGTTGGCTCCACATCCAGTTGCACATATTGCAGCATACTCTCTGATGCTGGTCTAACACTAACTTGGTTCAGCTTTCAGGCAAAGTTTGAAGCCCTTCCTCTTTCCTATAGTTTTTGCAAACAATTGACCTAGATACTTTTCACTCTTCTTTGCTTTAGACCAGATGGTTTAAAAACATGCCTTTTATTATTGTTGCCTTTGGAGTAGAGAAGCAGCAAAAAAAAAAACCCATTTAAATTACTCAAACATATAGTGTCATAAATTGATGTATGAAGGTTCACAGAAGAAAATATAAAAACTAATGCAGAGTTTTTGTGCTGGGGGATGTATGATAGTGTTCCACAGCAAGGAACTCCTGTAAGCTGACAAGGAAAATACAGTGTGATAGATCAGAGGTAAGCAACACACGGTCCCAGGGGAACAACAGGGTCTTGACCTAATTTTATGTAGTGCTCAGACTAATTTCACAAGTGCTCCCAGAGTAAGAAGTTCAGACTTCTAATAAAGACTATCCTTCCTTTTGCTTGCAGCCTGCCACATAGGAAAAACAACTAAAAAGAGAGAAATGTGGGCATCAGAAGGAATGGATAGCCCTATTAATGTTTTGGCTTGGTTTCATCCAGTGTGTGATTCATAGCCTACCTATCACACCCCAGGAATATGGTTTTTAGTAGAAAAGGGGTTGACTATCAGTATAATTAATTCTACAGTGAATGTCAACAAGCACAGCAAAATAAATTATGGTACCTCTAGAAGTCTGGTCAATTTTAGCCTTACAGTAGTGATACAGGTAGTTGTCAACTTATAACTGGTTGCTTAGTGACTGCTCAAAGTTCCAAAGGACCTCCCTGAAGGGTACTTATGACCTGGATTTGAAGTTCTGTCAGCCCCCCCCCCCCACGATCTCGTGACTGCACTTTGGGCGCTCAGCAACCAGGCTGCATTTACAGCCATTAGCAGCATCCCGCAATCACATGACCATGTTTTAAGATGGCTTTGCCAAAAACTGGCATTTATTTGTTTCCAGCAGAACCCTGCCCATAGCAAACCATTGGTTTGCTTAACAACCACCACAAGTGTTTAACAACCATGGATTTGTTTAATGTCCAGCATAAAACACATCATAAAATCAGGTTGGTCATGTGACTGACCCATTTTATGATTGTCATTAGTTATGACCATGATTGGCAGGCTCCATTATGGTCATAACTCGAGGACTACCTATAAGAAAAAGCTTGTTTTAATCAGTCTAAATCAGAGAACTGATCTAGGGATTTATTCAAACAGCCACAAATCATGGTCTAGAATTGACATGATATGGATATCCCCTGAATTAAGAAGGGATATACAAGAAATCGAGATAGAAACTAACATATGGGCAGACCATAATCCGATAAAGATGACCTGGAGAGGAACAAAGAAAAAAACAAGATGGACTTTAAACCAATTTTTATTGAAAGAGAAAGAATTCATACAAAAAGCTGTAAAGGAAATGGATTTTTTCTTCAAAGAAAATAAGAAAGAAGATACATCACTCCAAAATGTTTGGGATACAGCTAAAGCATATTTTAGAGGAGCAGCCATAACCTATATGGCAAAAAAGATGAAAGACAAAAAACAACAACAAACTGTCATGGTTCCGACAGATGAAACTCTTCAAGGAACTTCGAGGCATTGTTTACCTTAACGAATCTTTATTCGAGTAGCATAGCATTGGCACGTACATAGGCAAAGCCAAAATCTGA
Source organism: Azemiops feae (assembly GCA_023970755.1). Lineage (NCBI taxonomy): Eukaryota > Metazoa > Chordata > Lepidosauria > Squamata > Viperidae > Azemiops > Azemiops feae. The sequence goes on from JALGBA010003924.1 coordinate 35,274, forward strand.
ATTCCCCTCCCCTGAGCACATAGTAACAAAGCACAATTCCCTCCTCTAGTTAACAGTCATAAATCGGAGACTTCTGGTCCTGCGCCGCAGCACAGCAGTTGAGGGGTCGGGACTCCGTGCCCTCCAGCTGAGTTTCTTACTGTTAGGGGACCCTAAATGGGCCAGAAGCCGCCCTGGAGAGGTGGCAATGAAGGAAGGAAGTCCCAGGGACCTCGGAGAGACGGCGGTCGACCCGATCGGTCCAGGAGAAGCCTTCCAGAAACCAACAGGAAAAGGCTAGCCTAACTCCAGAGTCTAGCCCAAGCTGTGAGCAACCGAAGTCAAAAGCACTATTTTAAGCTGATCGTAAACAGCGTGCTTGAATCTCGGTAAGAACATTGATTTTCTCTATCCTACCTATCAACTTTCCTGAAGGGGAGAAATTCCCAAGAAGCAAAAAAAACCTCCAAGAGTGAAGGAGGGGGGGTTGCCCCACCCTTTTGCTAACGGAAGCGGCGAATTGAACCTTCTATGGAGGAATAAAATCTGAAAAATGAACCAGTGCTGACACCTACTGGTGGATGAGGACTATGACAGTCATGGTAAAATCTGGGAATAAACTAATCTCTACTTGTGACCTTGAAAGCTTTAACAATAGAGAACAGCTGTGAAGATAAAGTGAGACTTACAAACCTGAGGGAACAAAAAAAAAGAACTTTTTTGAACTCTCTGGACTATAAGTATTTATTCAACTCTGACTCCAAAGCTATTTCCAGGGGGGGGGGGAATCTGGACTTTCGGTCATCATGGAAAATCAGAGATTTATAGGAAATACTTATCAAGAAAAAATGAATATTTTTCAAGAGGAGATATATGATATGTTGCAACTAATTCAAATAACAATGTTCTCAGATCACAAAGAAATTCAGAATAACTTTGAAAATATAAATTAACTCATCTCCAATTCAATTTTATACCAAAAAAACCCTCAGGAAAACACAACAGAGAAGGAACAGACAAAACAGATGACAGAACATAAATTCGAGGATAGAGACTTAAAGATGGAATTCTACAAAACAAAGGAGTATGATTTAATCCAAGTGGAAATTTTTTTACAAGAAATACTAGATTTGGAAAAGACAACTTATATTTCAACACTACAAAACAAACTTGAGAATAAGAAAGAAGACTGGATAAAACGTACTACAGAGATACCAGGGAAAACACTGGAACTGGAGAGACAAAAAGCGACAAGAGAAGCAGAGAGAAAAAGAAGGGAAAAGATTCCCAATAAAAATGAGTGGGCAAATGCCCCTAACAAAGATTCTGATTTACTTTTTATATCTACACCATTTACGAAGATACGGAAAAACCTTTTGATTCAGCAAAATACATTGATTAAGAAAGATACTGGGCAAAGGAAAAAGACTAAGGTGGAAACCAAGAAAATAGATGATGGGACTTATCAGAGAGAATACTTAAAAAAGAAACATTTGTTTGAATATGGTTAAAGAAATAGAAAAAGTTTGGAATATATATGCTATTCTAAGAGGGATGAATTCTCTAAATAATATAGTATGCTTTTTTCTCTTTTGTGTTCTTTTTCTTGATATGAGTAGTATAAAAAAGTTGAAATGACTTAAATAAAGGAAATGTTTTAGATACTTAAATGTGACTGAATTTAAGAAAATTATAATGGGTAAAAAATGTTTTGAATAAGAGTTAAAGGACTAGATGACTAGATGTATTGAATGGAATGTTTAAAGATTAAAGATTAAATATATTCTTAATTACGGTTAAAAAGAATAAGAAATTGAGGAAATAAATATATATTAGCCTAGGAGGGATATATATTTTAAGTAGTATGTTATTTCTTATGTTTCTTTACTCTTGCTCTCCTTTCTTTTCTTTTTCTTTTTTTTTTTCATCGCTTTATCTATTTCTTAAGCAATGTAAAAGTGTGAGATGGCTTATATGGAAAAAATAGAGTTAAATTTGTAAATGTAAATGTAATTAATTTTTGAGAAAATCTTCACCAGTAAGAATATCTAGAATTTGGTGGGAGAAATAAACTAAAATAAGGATTGTAACAGGATCTATGATAAGGCAACCAGAATGACTGAATAGAAAAGAAATATTATACTGATATGATTATTATTTTTAGGAATATTGGAAAATATATATATATTCAATTGTTATTTATCAAAACAATAAGAATTGTATTAACTCAATGTTTGCAAAAGAGGATATTTTGGGGAAAGAGGAAATCAACTAAAATTATGTGAAATATGGATTATAGAAATTAATTGTTAATGATTGTTTTACAAATGTAACCCAGACAACACACTGTTCACCAATTATCAAGTGATTTATGTTTTTTAAAAAATCAATAAAATATATTACAAAAAAAAACAGTCATACATGACATTCTCCAATTAGTTTGAAATGCAGGCTTTCCCTCCAGTTCTTCAACCCGCCATTTCTTATCATCTCTTATTTAAAAAAAACCTTGGTTCTCACACTAGTTACAATATTGTTATGTCTAACTAAACTCCCATGCACATTCCTCCTCCTCCCCCCCAGTATCATCTATTTCTAACTCTAATTCTAAGAGTAAAACAAAGTAAAGGAAAATGGCTGCATCTCCATATGTTGTCAAAGCAAGAACATCCGATGTTAGCAGTGTTGACACTAAGCTTAAAGAAGAACTCACAAAACTAGAATTAGAACTACAAAGAGACCCACAAAAGAAAACTCTTAAAAAACAAATGGAGATAATAAAACACAAATTAAATCTAATAGAAGCTGTAGAAATGGCTCAACAAATCAAAAGAGCAAAACAAAACTTTTTTGAAAATGCTAATAAGCCGGGGAGATGGTTGGCTTATAAACTGAAAAAAGAAAGAGAGAAGAAATTGATAAACAAACTACAAGACGTGAGAGGCGATCTACAATGTCAAAACGATGCAATAAAAAAATAATTAAAGAATTTTATGAAACGCTTTACAATACAGAAGAAATTCCTCAGGAAAAAATAAGGCAATACTTAGAAAATGCTAAGCTACCAAAAATCTCAGAGAATTTAAAAAAATATGCTAAATGGGAAAATAACAGTGATGGAGTTGACAGAAGCTATTAAAAGACAAAAAAATAATAAGACACCAGGCCCAGATGGGCTACCGGCAGAATTTTACAAATGTTTACAAGATACATTAATTTTACCAATGCAAGATGTGTGTAATGAGGTATTATTAAAAGCCAAATTACCAAATACATGGATAGATGCCAATATCACGCTAACACCCAAAGAAGACTCAGACTTGACCCTGGTAAAGAACTACAGACCAATATCTCTACTAAATGTGGATTATAAAATCTTTGCTTCAATAATAGCAGAAAGACTAAAGAGATTTTTGATTGAATTTATACATTCAGACCAAAATGGATTTTTAGCAAAGAGACAAATAAGAATGATTTTAGACACATTGGAATACTACGAAACGCACCCAGGGAAACAAATGGCTTTGATTTTTTTAGATGCACAGAAAGCCTTTGATAATGTCAATTGGCAATTTATGGTTCAACAACTAAACCATGTGGATTTTGGAGAAAATTTTATGAATATAATTCAAACAATTTATCATAGACAAACGGCTAAAATAATTGTGAATGGAGATTTCACAGACAGTTTCAATATTAAAAAAGGTACAAGATAAGGATGTCCATTATCCCCACTATTATTTATCTTAACTCTGGAAGTGTTGAACAGGAATGTTAGACAGGATCCAGAAATCAAAGGAATGGAGATAAAAGATGAAAAGTACAAACTACAAGCATTCGCAGATGACCTGGTATTTATATTGGAGGATCCATTAGAGACAAGTCCTAAATTATTAGCAAAGATTGAAGAATTTGGAGAAGTAGCAGGACTGAAAATCAATAGAGAAAAGACTAAAGTTATAGCTAAAAACCTCACAGATAAACAAAAAACCCAACTATCAGTAAAAACAGACCTGCAAGTAGTTAAGATAAAATTCGACTGGCAAAAGAAAAGTGGTTTGCAAAGAGATGCAAGGAAATAGAAGAGACAGAACGTATGCATGATAATTTCAATTTACACAAAAAAGTGAAAGAAGCAGCAGGCCTCTACAAAAAGAAAACCAACAACTTAGTTGACAAAGAGGGGAAAATTATCTTAGATGAGGATGAAAAACTAAAAAGATGGAAGGAATATATTGAAGAACTTTTTGAGGACACTAGGGATGATATAGATATGGGAAGTATAACAACTGGACCAAACATCACTATGGAGGAGGTTGAACATGCAATAAAAATAGCAAAAACAAGAAAAGCCACAGGACCTGATGATATCCCAGTAGAAATTTTAAAATTGCTGGAAGACAATGGGAATTTTTTTTTTACTGCAGCTCTTCAATCAGATATACGAAACAGGAAAGATACCAAATGATTGGCTAAAATCAACCTTTGTGACAATCCCCAAAAAATAAATGCAAAGAAGTGTACCGAATACAGAACAATAAGCTTAATGAGTCATGCCCTGAAAATATTCCTGAGAATAATTCACAAAAGAATATACAACAAAATTGAAGAGCGTCTAGGTAACACACAATTTGGTTTCAGAAACAATCTTGGTACACGAGATGCGCTATTCAGCATTCAAGTTCTTGTACAGCGTTGTAGAGATGTCAATCACAGTGTTTACATGTGCTTCATTGATTTTGAAAAAGCTTTTGATAAAATAAGACACAGCAAACTATTAGAAATCCTGAAACAAGGGGGACTAGATGACAAAGACATCCAAATAATAAAGAATCTGTATTGGCATCAGGTAGCAAATGTGAGACTAGGCCAAAAATACTCAGCTGATGCAGAAATAAGAAGAGGGGTCAGACAGGGATGTATTCTGTCTCCACTGTTGTTCAATATCTACTCTGAGTCAATCTTCAACGAGGCACTGGAGAACATCGATGCTGGCATCAAAGTAAACGGTGTTTGGATCAACAACTTAAGATATGCTGACGATACAGTTCTGCTTGCCAGTAAGTATGAAGACCTTCAGCTCCTCATCAACAGAGTCACCGAAATATCTGGAAAATACGGCTTGAAGCTTAACACCTCAAAAACCAAGATCATGGTCGTCAGCAAACAACCCGTTAATTTACCACCAATAAATTCAGAAGGAATACCACTAGAAAAAGTTGAAAGGATCACGCACCTCGGTTCTAATTTACATGAAAGCTGGGACATGACCGCTGAAGTAAAGACAAGGATAGAGAAAGCTCGAACAGCATTCTTCAAAATGAAAAAGGTCTTCTGCAGTCACGACATAAGCCTAAGACTGAAAATCAGGCTTGTCAGATGCTATATTTTTTCTATCCTGCTCTATGGAGTAGAGAGTTGGTCTCTGACAGAAGGCCACCTGAAGAGACTAGAAGCATTTGAAATGTGGATTTACAGGCGGCTGTTACGTATAAGCTGGGTGGACAAGATCAGCACTTTTCCGTGCGGCTGCTGATAAAAACAGGATCGCCAACATGATCGCCAACGTCCGATAATGGATATGGCACAAGAAGAAGAAGAAGTAGTTAAGAAAGTTAAATACTTGGGGATATATCTAACAGCAAGGTGTGCAACAATAAAAGAAGATAATTATGTAAAATTATTAAAACAAATAAAACTAGACTTGGAAAAATGGAAAAATCTACAACTATCAATCCTGGGAAGAATAGCGACTGTGAAAATGAACATTTTACCAAAACTACTCTTTTTATTTCAAACAATACCGATAAAAATTTACAAAAAAAAAATTTCGATGAATTAAATACATTGATATTGAAATTTATCTGGCAAGGGGAAAAAAGCTAGAATCAGACTGAAAATGTTAGAAGAAGCAAAAGAAAATGGAGGCTTTAGCCTACCAGACTGGGTCTTGTACTGTCAAGCAGCCGCACTAACATGGTTAAAAGAATGGACCCTAACTCTTAGAAATAAAAGACTATTATACCTAGAAGGGCATGACCTACAACTTGGATGGCATGCTTTCCTATGGTATGGGAAGAAGAAAATTCACAAATACTTTCAAAACCACTATGTAAGAAATGCACTGCTTCTAACATGGGAAAAGGTAAAATCAAGAACTTACATGAAAATACCAGGATGGATTTCGACAATGGAGGCGTTCGTACACCCAAACTTAATTAATTAGAGAAACTTGTGACTTATAAAGATATGTTGAATACTGATGGGAAACTACAAACTAAACAAGAATTGGAAGAACAGGGCATTGAGCTATCATGGTGGCCACATCTGCAAATGCAAATGAGATATGAGAAAGATGCAAAAATATATGGTTTTTACAAAGACCAGACAACGTTAGACCAGATACTATTGTCATCGGATGACAAATTGATTAAGAAACTGTACAGCTTTCTGTTAAATTTAAAGATGGAAGATGAACAAGTTAAAGAAACAATGATAATGTTATGGTTCCGACAGATGAAACTCTTCAAAGAACTTCGAGGCATTGTTTACCTTAAAGAATCTTTATTTGAGAAGCATAGCATCGGCACTAACACAGTCGAAGCCAAAAATTGAATTCCCCTCCCCAGAACACATAGTATCAAAGCACAATTCCCTCCTCCAGTTAACAGTTATAAATCACATTCTCCAATTAGTTTGAAATGCAGGCTTTCCCTCCATTTCTCCAACCCACCAATTCTTATCATCTCTTATTTCAATAACCTTGGTTCACACACTAGGTCCAGTATTGTTATGTCCAGCTAAACTCTCATGCACATTCCTCCCCCCAGCATCATCTAACTCTAACTTTAACTCTAAAAGTAAAACATAAGAAGAAAATGGTTGCATCTCCAACAGTTGTCAAAGCAAAACATCCGATGTTAGCAGCGTTGACATCTGCCCCCCCCTTACAAAAAGGACAGATCCTGTAACGTAAACAAAAGCATATGCTAGGGACTGCCTCTTGGTTTGTTAAGGTGTTTCCTATAGAACCTTTTAATGAGTCTGTCAGCTTTAACATCGCTAGACTTCACCCAACTGGCTTCAGACAGCGAATATCCCTTCCATTGTATTAAGTACTGCAATTTCCCTTTAAAAATTATAGAATCAAGAATACGCTTTACTTCATAGTGGCTCTGACCCCGAAAAGGTTTCAGCAGGCTGCAATGGAAGACAGGGTGAACTCTCCCTAAAAGTCTAGGGAGTTTTAATTCTATGGTGACCGGGTTAATGATCTTTACAATGGGGAAAGGCCCCAAGAATTTCGGTCCTAATTTCTTACTGGGTAATTTGAGGCGTAAATATTTAGTCGACAGATAAACCTTTTCCCCAACTTGGAATGTTCTTTGAGGTAGCCTCACAGTTCTCATTCCCTTCTCCCACCAGATAAACGGCTTCCATTTGTCCAACCAGGCTAATCCTAGGATCACAGCCTCAGTCATTTTTGGAACTCCCTGTGCTCACCTATTTCTAAGTGTAGGGGCTCAGTTAATTGCGTGACTAAAGTCCCTCCCATCAGGGAGCCATCGGCTTGCTCAAACCTCACGGGTTTGGTGAGCAGCTTTGCTCGTATGCCCATTTTCATGGCAAATGGCAAGCTAATAACACACCGGGAGCATCCAGAATCGACTAGCACTTTTAAATCTACCTGTGCCCCCGTCTTGGGGATTATGAGTTTGGCAGGTAGTGAGAAAGGTGGGACGTGTTGACTCACCATTGGGTCGCTCTCTCCTTCGTCGTCGCTGTCGTAAGCGGGTAGAGCGGCAGCGGGTCCAGCCTGAGTCCCAGCATTCTCCTGCGTGGGGGACGTGACTTGGGCAACAGGTTCCTGTGTGATCTAATTGGATTTCTCTCTCGTTGGCTGCTGGGCTGGTCTCTTTCTCGCTGCTGGTCCTGGCCTACTCTGCTGTTGGGGGTAGGGGACTAGTTCGCTGCTCGATGTCCCTGCTGTCCGCATCGGAAACATTTGATCGGTGGGCCTGCAGGTGGCCTGGGACTTTCAGTAGCCGCAGCAGTTGGAGGTTTTCGGTGGGGGTGGCTGCCGTTTGGGTTGCTCTGGCCTCGACTAGGCTTCAGGTGGGTGTGGCTTCGTATACGGGCGAGCTGAACATCTAGTCTTACCGCTGTCTGGTACCATTCTTGCAGCTGACCAGGTACTGCTCGATAGATACAGGCCTGAGAGAGGTGGTCGTCTAATCCCTCTTTGAAATGATGGACTAGGGATTGCTCAGGCCACCTCTCTATCCGACTGGCTATCTTGCAAAACTCTCGTATGTATTCCAGTGCAGGCCTGCCGGCTTGCTTTATCTTATGGATTTGTTCTTCTGCTTTGAGGGCAATGGATGGGTCCTCGAACCTTGCTCTCAGTCCTAGGAGGAAGAGATAGGGGTTCTCCAATTTGGGGGCTTGCTCGTTATATAAATTGTTCAGCCATTCGGATGCCTCTCCATCTAAGCTGAACGCAATCACGTCGACCATAGCGGCTGGGTTCGGATAGAGATAGGCACAGCGGTTCAAATGAGAGCGCACTTGGTTGAGGAAAAAAATCAGCTTCTCTGGGTCCCGATCGAAGGTTGCTCTGAAAGGTGGTGCAATCAATGGTTGCTGGCCTCCCCACTGTGGCTGTTGCTCCCCCGACTGCTGCTGCCCCCCCAGCAGCTGCCACATCCCCAGTGGCTGCATGTTCGGGGGCTGTTGCCACCCCCCCGGCTGTTACTGCATTGCCAGCAGCTGTGGCATCCCAAGTTGCCGTAGGTCTCCCAATGGTTGCTGCCTGGGTGGGGGCTGTTGCCATCCCCCCTGCTGTTGGCCTGCAGGGAGCTGTGGCATCCTTAGTTTCTGTAGGCCCCCCTGTGGTCCCGGAGGGGGTTGTTGCTGGATCCCCATCGCTTGCGGACCCCTCAGGGGTTACTGTACGTTCGGGGGCGGCGACCACCCCCACTGCTGCTGCCGTCCTCCCACCGGTTGCTGGTCTCCTGGCATCTGCGTCACCCCCAGTTGTTGGAAGGCCTCCATCAGCTGCTGCATACTCAGGGGCTGCGACCACCCCCTCTGCTGTTGCACCGGCAGAGACTGCTGGCCTCTCACCTATGGGGGCTGCGGTTTCCCCCATTGCTGTATGGGGCCCGGGCTGGGTGGTAGATAAGCACGTTGGTCCGGGGATTGGCGACGGTTCGGGCTCTTATTTCGCTGGCGGCGATCTGAGCTTTGGGAGGGATGACGGCTGGAGCTGTCCCTCTCTGCGGGGCTGGAGGCCCTGGTAGGGGGCTTCGAGGACAGGAAGGCTGCCTGATCTGCAAAGGAGGGGCTGGGGGTTCCCCTTGGCAGGAGTTGGTGGCTGCCTCGATCATCCTGATCGCTGGCGTATGGGGAACGGGAAGGTTGCTCTCCGCTTCTCATCTCTAGCTCCTCGAACCTTTCCACCAACTTCTCCACTGACTGACTACGAGCTGCAGACAGGTACTTCCACTCACCCGAGTCCTCAGCGGCAGATGATTTTGTAGTTCTCCACCGGTCTGGGGAACGCGAAGGAATCCCTTCGTGGTAGCTCAACCTCATCTGCCTTTGAAGCACTTGAGGGTGGCAGGGCCATCTCGAGGCGTCTGGAGTCTCCGCTGGGCTGGGCCCATTCCGACGACCAGATCAGCTGTCCTCGCGGCTTGGGCTTTGCCCCCAGCTGGGAGGCCTGAAAAAGCTCCTTCTCCACCGGCGCGCTGGCTGTCGCTCCCCCCACTGGGGTAGCAGCTGCTGCCAGGGTGCTGGTTTCAGGCGTTCTCTCTTTCTCCATGCTGAGATCTTCCCCGAATCTTTGTCGGCTTATCCCTCGATTCTAGGGACAGAGACTGGGGCTCGGGACCCCTAGATAGTTAGGAAAAAGTTGGAGTTTTGGGCTTAATGTCATGGTTCCGACACATGAAACTCTTCAAAGAACTTCAAGGCATTGTTTACCTTAAAGAATCTTTATTTGAGAAGCATAGCATCGGAACTAACACAGTCGAAGCCAAAAATTGAATTCCCCTCCCCTGAGCACATAGTATCAAAGCACAATTCCCTCCTCCAATTAACAGTCATAAATCACATTCTCCAATTAGTTTGAAATGCAGGCTTTCCCTCCATTTCTCCAACCCACCAATTCTTATCATCTCTTATTTCAATAACCTTGGTTCACACACTAGGTCCAGTATTGTTATGTCTAGCTAAACTCTCATGCACATTCCTCCCCCCAGCATCATCTAACTGGTTGCATCTCCAACTGTTGTCAAAGCAAAACATCCGATGTTAGCAGCGTTGACAGATAACTTGGGCAAAAAACTTTGGGCACAATGTAGAGTTAGAAAAATGGCAAAACGTATGGAAAAGAAACTACAAAATAACAAGGGCAGCTACTTATAAAGAAAATTTATATAAAATGTTCTATAGATGGCATTTACCACCTGCAAGACTAGCAAAAATGTTTAAAAATACGTCTAGCAATTGTTGGAAATGCAGACAAAATCCAGGCACGTATTTTCATCTTTGGTGGACATGCCCTAAAGCAAAGAACTATTGGTGAAAAATACATAGGTGGCTAGAAAAGATGATAGGAGCACATGTAGACTATAAACTGGAATTATTTCTCTTAGGCATAATTTCAGAAAATTATGATAAGAAATGTGTATACTTAATATTACATATATTAACAGCACCGAGAATTACATTTGCTCATTACTGGAAAAACAAAGAAATACCATCTGAAGAAGACACAATTAAGAAAATTTTGGACTGTGCAGAAATGGATAGGCTCACATTGAAAATGGAAGGGGAAGCAAGATTCAGAATACTTTCAAACATGAGAAAATTTTTATAAATGGTTAGAAAAATTGAATAAAGGGTAGGAATGGAAATTGTATTACTATTAATGTTAAACATATAAAACCAGACAACATGTTGCTTATTAAATACTAAAGATTGTTACTGTAAAAAATTAATAAAATATATATTAAAAAAAGAATTTCAACAACCACAGCAAAATAAATTATGGTACCTCTAGAAGTCTGGTCAATTTTAGCCTTACAATAGTGATACAGGTAGTGATACAGGTAGAAAACAACTCAAGAAGCTTGGGAAATTTTGAAAAGCGAGATAATAAAAGCCCAGTCTAGCACAATACCAACAAAGAGGAAAAATAACAGCTCTCAAAAGAGACCAGCGTGGCTGCATAAAGAACTCTCTGATAAATTGAAAGATAAAAAGGACAAGTATAGAAAGTGGAAAGAGGGGCACATAACAAAGTCAGAATATCAGCAAATAGCCCGAGCCTGCAAAGATGAAGTGAGGAAAGCTAAGGCTCATAATGAACTAAGGCTTGCGACCAAAGTCAAAAATAACAAAAAAAGCTTCTTTCAACATGTAAAAAATAAGAAAAAAGTGAAGGAAATGATTGGTCCATTAGTGGGTGAAAGTGGCAAGAAGGTGACAAGCAATAGTGAGAAAGCAGAACTATTTAACTCGTTTTTTGCATCTGTCTTTACACAAAGGGAAAAAACAGACCAACCTATCAAAAATAGTGCCATAAAAAACAGAATAGAAACACAAGTTAAGATAGGCAAGAAAATGGTAAGTGAGCACCTGTCCAGCCTAGACGAGTTCAAATCACCAGGACCAGATGGATTACACCCCAAGGTTCTCAAGGAACTGGCAGATGTGATCTCAGAACCACTGAACTATATTTTTCAAAGATCCTGGAGCACTGGGGAACTACCAGAGGACTGGAAAAGAGCTGATATAGTTCCCATCTTCAAAAAAGGAAAAAAAATGGATCCAGGAAATTACAGACCTATCAGCCTGACCTCAATACCTGGGAAGATTCTGGAAAAGATAATCAAACAACGAATCAGCGAACACCTAGAGGCAAACAAAATCACTACTAAAAGCCAACATGGGTTTGTCAAAAACAGATCATGCCAGACAAATCTTATTGCATTCTTTTTTGGACAAGTGACAAAATTAGTGGATCAGAGGAATGCTGTGGATATAATTTACTTGGACTTCAGTAAGGCATTTGATAAAAGTAGATCACAACCTACTACTTGACAAGATAGAAAAATGTGGGGTAGACAGCATCACCACCAGATGGATCCGTAGCTGGCTGACCGGCCGTACTCAGCATGTGGTCCTCAATGGAACCGCATCTACATGGAGGGAAGTATGTAGTGGGGTGCCCCAGGGCTCTGTCTGGCCCAGTGCTCTTCAAACATCTTCATCAATGATTTGGACACGGGATAGATGGGGAACTCATCAAATTTGCGGATGACACCAAGCTGGCAGGAATAGCCAACACTCCAGAAGACAGGCTTAAGATCAGGAGGACCTGGACAGACTTGAACACTGGGCGCTATCTAACAAAATGAAATTCAATGGTGAAAAAAGTAAGGTTCTACATTTAGGCAAGAAAAACCAAATGTACAGGTATAGTATAGGGCACGGGTCGGCAACCCGCGGCTCCGGAGCCGCATGCGGCTCTTTGAGCCTTCTCCTGCGGCTCCAGGCTCCAGTCCTCCTCCATCATTTGCAGAGAGAGAGACAGAGAGAGGCACTTGCACTTCCCTTGTCTCTCTCTCTCTGTCTCTCTCATGTGGACTTGTGGGGCTCCTGATTGGCCCTGTGCCCGGGTGCCCTGCCCCTGGCCTGGGAGAAGCGCAGCCAGGAAGTCCCTTTCCTGGGCTGGCCCCGTCCGAAGCACACGTGGCCAGGGAGCCACGTGGGGCAGCCCCGGGATCCCCCCTGGGAGCAGCCTGCCGGAGCCTCCGCTGAGCAGGCCAGCCCTCCCACAAGCCACGGCCCCAGGAAAGGGGTCTGCCCCATTTAGGATCAGCGTTGCTCTGTCTCCCAACCCCTGAAGGCGCACGGCTCGCTTTGAACAGGATCAGCCCCCTCGAAGTCCCGTGCTTCCCCTGAAGTCCACCGGGAGATGGGAGGGGAGGCGGCAGCAGCTGCTCTCTCAAGGGACCTCTCGCCAGCCCGGTGGATCTGCTAGGCGACCCCCACCCGGGAAAGGGAGGTAGGCAACGAGCGCCGGATCCCCGCAGGGGAAGCTTGCTCCGTCCATCCTTTCCTTTCGGGCGCTGTTTCTGAAAAGAGGGGGGGACCCAATTGGAGTGGGAGGACCCCTCCCCAGCCCATCCCCACACCTGCTGGTGTCCCGTGGCTTCCTGGGGAGCCTGGCTTGGGGCTGGGGGGGAGAGGAAGCCGGGCGCTGTAGGAGCCCCAGAGCCGGAGGGAAGAAAGGCCGCCTGGATCAGTGCATGTTGGCTGGGGGTTTCCTCTCCTTGGGGCAGGGGGTCCTAGGAGCCTGGCTCCCCCCACGGCCCGGTGCTGGGTTTCCCCCCCGAGTATCCTGCAGGCTGGTTTGCAGTGGGGTCCCCAGATGGGCAGGGCAGGGAATTGGGTCTGGGCTGGGTCTTCTGTAAGACCCCGGGGTGTCTCTTCCTGATTCTGCTCAGCTCCGGGTCTTTGCTCCGAAGGGAGCCCGGCTGAGTGGTTTTGGGGGTCTTCCAAGGGGGGCTGGCTGTGCCGCTCACTGCTCAGAGCTGGAGGGTCGACCCCCGCCCCGCAGAGAGAGCGAGAGAGCGCAATTGAAGGAATTTGCCAGGGTGACCGAGCGCTGATGTTCAGCCTTGCACCACGTGGCAGCAGCAGTTCTGAACCTGGAAGGCTTCCAGGGCGTGACTGAGCATATTCGGGAACGGCTCTTTCCCCCTTCAATGCCCCAGAGTTGCTTCCCCAGGCCTGCTGGCAGCTCCCTTCCCGCTCCGTGCTGCCTCCGTGGCCGCTGCGTCATCTCAGCCACCAGCAGAATCCTCCTCATGGTCAGCCTCCTCCTCCGCCTTGAGAGCAGAGCTGGCTTCGGCTGCCGTGTGGACGGGAGGCTGGAAATAGATGCGTCCTATTTTGATGGAGGGAGCTGGGTTGGTGCAGGCGTGTGTGTGTGTGTGTGTGTTTGTGTGGGTTCCCCCCCCTTGCTGTTTCTTAAGTTGCTTCCCGGTTCAAGTTAAGCAGAATTGGTGCGGTCGCTTCTCTAATTAAATCCATCTGGATTTGGGATTTCAATTCAGCAGTCATTGTTTTCAATAGTGCAAAAATCTCTTTCGGTAAGGCTGGGTTTCTCAACCTCTGCAACTTTCAGAATTCTGGGAGTTGAAGTCCACCACCCCTCCTCTGAAAGTTGCAGAGGTTGAGAAACACAGCTAGAAGGACTGCCAGTTTTATTTAGCCTGGCAGGCTCTTTTGAGATTTGGAGGTAGGGGCGTGTTGTGGCTGCTCTAACAAAATGGCTAACTGATGGGTGTCTATGTTTTCTCTAAGTGAGTTTCTCTGCTATGGAGATCAGGAGGGCAGAGACCTATTCAGAAGAGAGTGATTTATTAGAATTCTCCAAGAGAAAGAAAAAAGGAAGGGGGGGAGAGAGAGAGGGAGAGGAAAGAGAGAGAGGGGGGAAAGAGATAAAGAGAGGGGGGAGAGGAAAGAGCAAGAGAAAGAGAGAGAGAGGAAAGAAAGGGAGAGGAAAGAGAAAGAGGGAGACGAAAGAGCGAGAGAAAGAGGAAAGAGAGAAAGGGGGAGAGGAAAGAGAAAGAGAGAGGAAAGTGGAGAGGAAAGAGTGAGAGGGGAGAGGAAAGAGAGAAAGAGGGAGAGGAAAGAGAAAGAGAAGGAGAGGAAAGAGAAAGGGGGGAAGCGCAAGTGCCTCTCTCTCTCTCACACACACACACACACTGAGTGGGGGAAGAGGACTGGCAGACCAAGGGAAGAGGGAGAGAGAGAGGGAGAGAGGGAGAGAGAGACAGAGAGAGAGAGAGACCCTTTTGACATCTAAAATGAAGATAACACTGCGTATATCCTTTTTTACCTTTTATTTATATATATATATATGTCTTTAATGACTGCAAAAATACGAATAATATTCTATAATAAAGGTAAAAAAGAATATATGCAGTGTTATCTTCATTTTAGATATCAAAAGGGTTTTGCGGCTCCCAGTGTTTTGTTTTCGGTGGGAAACGGGTCCAAGTGGCTCTTTGAGTGTTTTGGGTTGCCTACCCCTGGGGTAGGGCAATCTCGGCAAAGGAGGGGATGAATTGACGATAGAAGTTGGCAAAACCTAAAAAGCTCTGAAGCTGTTTGCGAGTCTTTGGGGGCTGCCACTCAATTATAGTTCTCACTTTGGCTGGATCCATTTCAATGCCCTCGTTGGAAATTCTGTAGCCAAGATAATCTAATCGGGTCTGGTGAAATTCACATTTTGACAATTTGGCATAAAGCTTGGCGTTCAATAATTTCTTTAACACTTCTCTCACCAGTTTTATGTGATCAGTCATATTCGTGCTGTATATCAGGATGTCATCAAGATACACCAGAACCCCTTTGTACAAGTGATCATGTAGGACCTCGTTAATCAACTGCATGAATACGGCTGGGGCACCCTGTAGTCCAAATGGCATGACTTTGAACTGATAGCTCCCCATAGGACAGTTGAAGGCAGTTTTCCACTCGTCTCCCTCCTTTATTCTCACCCGGTAATATGCCTCTCTCAGGTCTAATTTAGTGAAGACACTCCCCTTAGCCAGATGGGTTAATAAGTCCTTTAGGAGGGGGAGGGGGTATTTGTTTTCCACACTCACAGCATTGAGACCCTTATAGTCTACGCAGAGATGAAGAGACCCACCTTTTTTTTCTTTAAACAACACAGGCTCCCACGGTAGATTTCGCCCGTTCAATGAACCCCCTCGCTAGGTTTTTGTTCACGTATCGCTGCATCTCCTCCATTTCGAGGGGGGACATAGCGTACATTCTTGGTCGTGGGAGCTTGGCTCCTTGCACCAGTTCGATAGAGCAGTCATTGGGTCTGTGAGGAAGCAGGGCATCGCATTCTTTTTCACTAAATGCCTCCGCTAGGTCCCGGTATTTCTTGGGGATGAGTGGTTCACCTGGTGGTGGTGAGGCAGCCATGTGCGCTCGCTGATTGGGTGGCCTAAAGTGTCCCGCAACGTCAGTTGAATCAGTGGGAGGCTTAGGCCCTATAGGTAGTCTCACAGTTCTCATTCCTTTCTCCCACCAGATAAATGGCTTCCATTTGTCCAACCAGGCTAATCCTAGGATCACAGCCTCAGTCATTTTTGGGGCCACCAGGAAGCGAATAAACTCCCAGTGGTCACCTATTTCTAGGCGTAGGGGCTCAGTTAATTGTGTGACTAGAGTCCCTCCCATCAGGGAGCCATCGGCTTGCTCAAACCTCACAGGTTTGGAGAGCTGTTTTGCCCGTATGCACATTTTCATGGCAAAGGGCAGGCTAATAATGCATCGGGTGCATCCAGAATCAGTTAGCACGTTTAAGTCTATTTGTGCCCCCGACTTAGGGATTATAAGTTTGGGGGGCAGTGAAAAAGGCGGGAGTTGTTGACTCACCATCGGGTCGTTCTCTCCGTCATCGCTGTCAAAGGAGGGTAGAGCAGGGGCGGGTCCACCCGGAGTCCCGGCGTCCTCTTGTGTGGGGGGTGTAACCTGGGCAACAGGTTCTTGCGTGACCCGGTTGGATTTTTCTCTCGTTAGCCACTGGGCAGGTTTCCTTCTCGCTGCTGGTTCCGGTCTGCTCTGCAGTCGGGGGTAGGGGACTGGACAGGTTGCTGCTCGATGTCCCTCCTGTCCGCACCGAAAACACTTAATTGACGGGCCTGCGGGTGGCCTGGGTCTCTCAGCGATCGCAGTAGTTGGAGGTTTTAGTGGGGGTGATTGTTGTTTGGGTTGCTGTGGCTGCTGCTTGGATTGAGGTGGGGGAGGCTTCTTATAGCGGGCGAGCTGGACGTCTAGCTTCACCGCTGCCTGGTACTATTCTTGCAGCTGATCAGGTACTGCTCGATAGAAGCAGGCCTGAGAGAGGTGATCGTCTAATCCCTCAATGAAGTGATGGATTAGGGATTGCTCTGGCCACCCCTCTATTCGACCTGCTATCTTGCGAAACTCTCGCACGTACTCCAGGGCAGGCCTGCCGGCTTGTTTTATTTTGTGGATTTGTTCTCTTGCTTTGAGGCCAAGGGATGGGTCCTCAAATCTTTCTCTCAGCCCTAGGAGGAAGAGGTGGGGGTCCTCCAATTCTGGGGCTTGCTCATTATATAAATTGTACAGCCATTAGGATGTTTCTCCCTCTAGGCTGGACGCAATCACATCGACCATGGCCCCTGGGTCCGGGTAGAGATAGGCCGAGCAATTCAAGTGAGAGTGCACTTGGTCGAGGAAAAAAATCAGCTTCTCTGGGTCCCCATCGAAGGTTGCTCTGAAAGGTGGAGCAATTATAAGCTGTTGGGGCCCCCACTGTGGCTGTTGCTGCTGGCCCCATCCTGGCTGCTGATTTATGCCCAGGGGTTGCACGTTCGGGGGCTGGGGCCAATGTCCTTGCTGTGGTCGTTCTCCCACCAGCTGCTGATATCCTGGCTCCTGCACCACCCCAAGCTGTTGCAAGGCCTCTACTAGCTGTGGTAAGCTCAGAGGCTGTTTACCCTCTGCCTGCGGATAATGCCACACTCCCCATTGTTGCAGAGGCCTCAGACTGGGATTCCCTCTCTCTTCAGGGCTGGAGTCCCTGACAGGGGAAGACAGGGTCTTGAAGGCTGTCTGATCTACAATGGAGGGGCTGTAGGTGTCAAGGCTGCTAACATCGAATGTTATGCTTGACATTATATATGGATGCAGACATTCACTATTTAACCTGTGTATTACTTTAAGAGCCACTATTAGATAGTATGGGGGGGAGGAAGTAAAAGAATGTGCTGAGAACTATTTAGCCATAACAATATTTCAGCAGAGCGTCTTCAAAGCTGGATGAAATGTGAGAAGATAAAGAGATGGCGCGTTATGGAACGGGAGGGAAAGCTCACACTTTAAACTAATTGGAGAAAATGATTAATGACGGTTACATGAGGGAGGGGAAAATGCTTAGACACTGTGGGAAGAAGTAGGAGGGTTTAGTTTTTGGCTTCACTTTATACTTACCGAAGCTATGCTGCAAAATAAAGAGTTTTAAAGGTAAACAATGCCTCAGAATTCCTTGAAATGCATCTTCCTTCGGAACTTAACATCAAGCCAAAAACCAACAAACTTTTCAGACGTTTAGGGATCTGAATTCCTAGTCACTATTCCTAAAAGAAGGAGTAGACTGACGAAGGAAAGGAACGTCATGGAAGAATTGCTGGAGACTAGCTTCCCTGCAGCAGTAAGTCCCTCAGAGATGGGAGCCGCAGCTTGCAAGCCTGTTGAGAGAGAACCCTCACAAGTCCGCCAGCTGGGAGCAAAGCCAAAGAGATTAGAAGAGTTGATTTGGTCTTCAGACTGGGACAAGCCAAGCATGGAATCCGGAGATTTCGTAACAGCTTCTCTATCTTCAAAGACTTCCAAGACGGATGAGTTAGAGCCACAACAAAGAGATCTTCACAGATTACATCCCCCACGCCAATGGAGAACTGCCAAGCCTTCGGCAGCTGAAGACTTGGGTGAGTGGAGATGTCAATTTGCAACTCATAGTCAGTCTGTGGATAATTTGGCAGAGAGGTTTGAAGCATTAGAAGTGAGGGGTGCGGAACAGTCCCTGCTGAGAGAGGCCCCCAGCCCTTCCCTCTCATATCAACCAGTTTTCCGATCCCTGGAACCCTCTGCCAGGGCCTCCAGCCCCACAGAGAGAGGGAAACCCAGCCCGGGGCCCCTACCTCAATGGGGAGTTTGGCAGCCCCCTCAGAGGGAAGATGAAAAGCCTCTGAGCGTGCGTCAGCTAATGGAGATCTTACAGCAGCTTGGGATGGTGCAAGGGCCAGGAGAGCAGCAGCAAATGGGTCCGCAAATGAGAGAGACTCAGCAACAGTGGAGGGGCTTACAGCAGCAGAGGGCGCCATCACCCCCCGCAGGCCAACAACAGAGAAGGCAGCAACCGCCCTCACCTATTCAGCAACCTTTAGAAAACCTCCCACGATTCGAGAGGCCAGCACGGCCAGTATTGCAACCACAGCAGGGTGGAGGGCAGCCAGCCCCGAACATGCAACCCTTGGGCATGCAACAACAACAAGGCTGGGGTCAACCACAACTGAGAGCGCCACCCCTGCAGCAGCCAGCCCCGAACGTGCAACCCTTGGGCATACAACAGCAACAAGGGTGGGCCCAGCAGCAACAACCCGAGTGGGCCCCACAACAGCCTATGATTGGCCCACCTCTCAGAGCAACTTTCGATGGGGACTCAGAGAAGCTAATTTTTTTCCTCAATCAAGTACGTTCTCATTTAAATCGCTGGGCCCATCTCTACCCAGACCCAGGTGCCATGGTCGATGTGATTGCGTCCAACCTAGAGGGAGAGGCATCTGAATGGCTAAACAATTTATACAATGAGCAAGCCCCCAAATTAGACAATCCCCACCTCTTCCTCCTGGGGCTGAGAGAGAGATTTGAGGACCCTTCTATCAGCCTTAGAGCAGGAGGACAAATCCACAAAATAAAACAAGCCGGTAGACCTGCCCTAGAGTATGTGCATGAATTCCGCAAGATAGCCGGTCAAATAGAGGGGTGGCCTGAGCAATCCCTAATCCATCTCTTCATTGAGGGGTTAGATGACCACCTCTCCCAGGCCTGCCTCATTCGAGCAGTACCTGATCAGCTACGTGAGTGGTACCAGACAGCGGTGAAGCTGGACGTTCAACTCGCCTGCTATAAGAAGCCTCCCCCACCTGAACCCAAGATAAGACCAGAGACACCCAGATGACAACCACCACCCCGAAAACCCCCAACGGCTACGACCACTGAAAGGCCCAGACCACCTGCAGGTCCACCGATCACATGCTTCCGATGTGGACAACAGGGACATCGAGCATCGAACTGCCTGGTCCCCTACCCCCGACAGCAGAACAAACTGGCACCTGCAGTGAGGAAAAGACCTAGCCAACAGCCGTCGAGAGAAAAATCCAGCGGGATCACACAGCAACTGGTTGCCCAAGCTACCTCCCCTACACAGGAGGACGCCGGAGCTGAGACTGGACCCGCCGTCGCTCTACCCTTTTTTGACAGCGATGACGAAGGAGAGAATGACCCAATGGTGAGTCGACCTGTCCCTCCTTTCACACTGGCTGCAAGGCTAATCAGCCCTAAGTCAGGAGCACAGAAAGACTTAAAAGTGCTAGTAGATTCTGGATGCTCCCGATGTATTATTAGCTTGCCCTTCGCCATGAAATTCGGAATACGAGCAAAATCGCTCTCCCAGCCAATGAGGTTTGAGCAAGCCGATGGCTCCCTGATGGGAGGAACTTTTGTCACGCAACTAACTGAGCCTCTACACCTAGAAATAGGTGAGCACTGGGAGTTCATACATTTCCTAGTGGCTCCAAAACTAACTGAGGCTGTGATCCTAGGATTAGCCTGGTTAGACAAATGGAAGCCACTTATCTGGTGGGAGAAAGGGATGAGAACTGTGAGGTTACCAATAGGGCCAACCCCCCCCCCAATTCAACAGACATTGCAGAACATTTTAGGCCACCTAATGAGCGAGCACTTATAGCTGCCTCACCGTCACCAGATGAATCACTCATCCCCAATGAATACTGGGACTTAGCAGAGGCATTCTGTGAGAATGAATGCGATGTCCTACCCCCTCACAGGCCCAATGACTGTTCTATCGAACTGGTACCAGGAGCCAAGCTCCCACGCCCGAGAATGTACGCTATGTCCCCCCTCGAAATGGAAGAGATGCAGCAATACGTGAATAAGAACCTAGTGAGAGGGTTCATTGGACAGGCCAAATCTACCATGGGATCCCCCGTGTTATTTAAAGAAAAAAAAGATGGGTCTCTTCATCTCTGCATAGACTATAAGAGTCTCAATGCTGTAAGTGTGCAAAACAAATACCCCCTCCCCCTCCTACAGGACTTATTAACTCATCTGGCTAAGGAGAGAGTTTTCACTAAATTAGACCTGAGAGAGGCATATTACCGAGGGAGAATAAAGGAGGGAGACGAGTGGAAGACTGACTTCAACTGCCCCATGGGGAGCTACCAATTCAAGGTCATGCCATTTGGACTACAGGGGGCCCCAGCCGTATTCATGCAGCTGATTAATGAGGTTCTACATGATCACCTGTACAAAGGGGTTCTGGTGTACCTTGACGATATCCTTATATACAGCACAAATATGACTGATCACATAAAGCTGGTGAGAGAAGTATTAAAGAAACTACTGAATGCCAAGCTTTATGCCAAATTGTCAAAATGTGAATTTCATCAGACCCGATTAGATTACCTCGGCTATAGAATTTCCAACGAGGGCATTGAGATGGATCCAGCTAAGGTGAAAACTATCATTGAGTGGCAACCCCCAAGAACCCGCAAACAGCTCCAGAGCTTTCTAGGTTTTGCCAACTTCTACCGTCAATTCATCCCCTCTTTTGCCAAGATTGCCCTACCCCTTACAGACTTACTCAAAACAGGAAAAAAAGGAGGGAAGCCGCGACCGGGCCAACCACTAGCATGGACTATGAACTGTCAAACGGCTTTTGAGAATTTAAAAAGACTATTTGCCGCTGAACCGGTTCTAAAGCACCCCTGCCCAGGGGAACCCTTTGTAATACAAGCCGACGCCAGCGATGTGGCCGTTGGAGCTGTATTGCTTCAAAAGAACAAGGATGGAATCCTGCAACCCTGCGCCTACACCTCCAAAAAATTTACGGAAAGTGAACGGAGATGGGCAATATGGGAAAAAGAGGCCTTCGCAATTAGATGGGGGTTGTTAAACTGGCGACACTACCTAGAGGGGAGCAAGGTGCCATTCGAAGTATGGACAGATCACAAAAACCTAGAGGCACTGAAAACTCCCCGCAAATTGTCCCCAAAGCAAGTACGGTGGGCACAGTACTTTAACCGCTTCAACTTTACTCTAAAGTACATCCCAGGAGGAAAAAACTTCCTAGCTGATGCACTATCTAGATTGCCCCAATACAAAAGCAAATGTGAAGAAGTTAATGAGGCGATTATCTCTAATCCACAGCCTGTTGCACAAATCACACCTCCCAGGGTCCCCAATCTGGATGACCCTGGAGCAAAGAAAATAAAACGAGAGCTCCTCACCGACCAATGGTTCAAAGATAATCAAACCTCCTTGACGTGCCGGGATCGTTTGGCTTACAAGGGAGGGAAACTGTATTTGCCCGAATCCCTCCGTCTAAATGCTCTCAAACACAGCCATGATGTTAAACAGGCTGGACACTTTGGATATCTAAAAACTCTACATCTCACCCGCCGACAATTTTGGTGGCTGGGACTGAAACGGGATGTGGAAAACTATGTGAAGAGTTGTACCATATGTGCCACAATGAAAAGAATCCCGGGGAAAACCCCTGGGTTACTGCAGCCGGTGGCAGACCCTTCCCAACCCTGGGAAGAAATAGCTATGGACTTAATCGTAGACTTACCTGAAAGTAAAGGAAATACTGTCATCTGGACTGTGATAGACTTGTTTTTGAAGCAGGCTCATTTCATCGCCTGCAAAGGACTCCCATCCGCCCAACGACTGACTAAATTGTTCCTGAAACATATCTACCGACTGCACGGCGCCCCTAAGCGAATAATCTCAGACAGGGGGGTGCAGTTCACAGCAAAGTTTTGGAGGAGTTTTCTTAAATTAATTGGATCATCTCAAGGCTTATCATCTGCTTTTCATCCGGCCACCAATGGAGCTGCAGAAGCCGCCAACAAAATGGTGGAGCAATATCTCAGGTGCTACGTGTCCTATCAGCAGACTAACGGGACTGACCTCCTCCCTTTTGCAGAGGTGGCGTACAACAATTCTGTGCACAGCAGCACCGGCTACACACCTTTCAGAGTAGCCACAGGCAAAGAGTTCGGTCCAATACCTGAATATCCCCAAGTACCAACCGTTTCCCAGACACTTGACCAATGGGTGAGGGGATGGGAGGAAGTTTGAAAAAACACAAAATCTGCTTTAAAAAAGACTTTTGAAACCTATAAAAAGCAAGCTGACAAAAAGAGGGCTCCCCAAAGAACATTCCAAGTTGGGGAAAAGGTCTATTTGTCAACCAAATTACCCAGCAAGAATTTAGGACCGAAATTCTTGGGACCTTTTCCTATCGTAAAGGTCATCAATCCGGTCACCATAAAACTGAAACTCCCTAGACTTTTGGGTAAAATTCACCCTGTTTTCCACAGTAGTTTGTTAAAACCTTATCGGGGCTCCACTTTAAGACCTCCCCCAAAGAAAGCACCTGGGCCCCTCGTAGTTGCAGGACAGACCCATTATGAAGTGAAACGTATTCTTGATTCTAGAATCTTTAAAGGGAAATTGCAGTACTTAATACAATGGAAAGGATACCTGTTATCTGAAGCCACTTGGGTGAAATCAAGCGAGGTGGAAGCTGACAGACTCGTCAAAAGATTTCATCCAAAATATCCCAACAAACCGAAACCTAATCATTAACATATGCTTTTGTTTACATTACAGGATCTGTCGCTTTTGTAAGGGGGGCCGGATGTCAAGGCTGCTAACATCGAATGTTATGCTTGACATTATATATGGATGCAGACATTCACTATTTAACTTGTGTATTACTTTAAGAGCCACTATTAGATAGTATGGGGGGGAGGAAGTAAAAGAATGTGCTGAGAACTATTTAGCCATAACAATATTTCAGCAGAGCGTCTTCAAAGCTGGATGAAATGTGAGAAGATAAAAGAGATGGCGCGTTATGGAACGGGAGGGAAAGCTCACACTTTAAACTAATTGGAGAAAATGATTAATGACGGTTACATGAGGGAGGGGAAAATGCTTAGACACTGTGGGAAGAAGTAGGAGGGTTTAGTTTTTGGCTTCACTTTATACTTACCGAAGCTATGCTGCAAAATAAAGAGTTTTAAAGGTAAACAATGCCTCAGAATTCCTTGAAATGCATCTT
This sequence comes from Azemiops feae, assembly GCA_023970755.1. Classification (NCBI taxonomy): domain Eukaryota; kingdom Metazoa; phylum Chordata; class Lepidosauria; order Squamata; family Viperidae; genus Azemiops; species Azemiops feae. The sequence continues at coordinate 59,251 of JALGBA010003924.1, forward strand.
CCTTCGGAACTTAACAGTAGGCTTCTCTCTGCAGGAGTGGATTTTTGCTTCTCATCTCTGGGTTTTCAAATGTTTCCAGTGACTCACCCAAACCTTGAGTGGCGGACGGTCCGTTATCTCTCCACCGATTTGCATTTGTCTGCCAGAATTCATCTTCCCACAGCATGCTGTCTGTTGCTTCCCCCTCTGGGATATCAGCAGCTGCCGGGTTATATTCAAGCAAACTCCCGTTTCTCATGATAGCTTTTCCTCCTCCTCTTTTCCAGCATCATCCAAGCCTAGGAGGAAGAGGTGGGGGTATTGCACCCCCAGTTGTTTGAAAAGGCCGTAGATCTTGGCATGTTGTCAAGGGTCTGACTAATGGAACACTTCAAAGAACTTCCAGGCATTGTTTATTCCGAAAATTCTTTAATCATATGAACATAGTGTCGGCACAGCATGGATGGATGCCAAGATCTGAACTTCCTTTTCTTTGCACATAACATTCCAAGCTATTCCCCTCCCTTATTTTGCAGTCATAATTCACATTTTCCAATTAGCTTGAAGGGCAAAGATTCACTTCCGTTCCTTATCCCGCGCTTTCTCCTCCCCTCCCACCATCATCCAAATTAACTCTAAAAATACCAGACAGTTCTGCATATCTTGTCAAAGCAATAATATCCAATATTAGCAGCGTTGACAGTTTATCTCTCTACAAAGTATCTAAGACTTAAGTTGCCTAGTAAAAAATTGGGACCAAAATTCCTTGGACCTTTTCCCATAGTGCGGATTATAAACCCAGTCACTGTGGAGTTGAAGCTCCCTCACCTTTTAGGGAAAGTTCACCCTGTATTCCTCTGCAGCCTATTGAAGCCATACAGAGAGTCCTCATTGAGACCTCCTCCAAGACAGGCACCTGGTCCCCTTGTCGTGGAGGGAGAGACTCATTATGAAATAAAACGAATCCTTGATTCAAGGTTGTACAAGGGAAAGTTACAGTATCTGGTGCAGTGGAAAGGATACCCACTATCGGAGGCCACCTGGGTTAAAAATACTGATGTAAAGGCTGATAGATTAGTATGTAAATTTTATGATAAACCTCCGAATAAGCCTAGAGGTGATTCTTGACTCTTAACTCCTTTTCTGCCTACAGGATTTCTCTCTTCTCTAGAGGATCCGACTGTCAACCTTCAAACTAATTTGGTGCAGCCATCTTCGCTTCGTTTTCAGTTGCCACAGTAATGGGAGGGGGGAAGATGTATTCTTTTAGTTTAGACATAACAATAACTGTTCTGTGGGAACCAAGGTCAAGCTACCTAAGTTTTGGCGGGCTGAAGCTTCCGTTAGAAAGCCTGCCAAAGTAGATAATTGGGGATTGTGATTTATGACATACTGCAGGGGTGTGGAGTTCAACTTGTTACTTTGTAACCTGGGGGGGAACTTTCAGTCTTGGTTTCACCTTTGTTCGTGCCGATATTATGTAGCCATTAAATGTGTTCTTTGAGGAAAGAAATTGCCTTGGAGTTCTTATTTCTACTGGTCTCATCTATCGGAACCATGACACTAGGGAACAAAATACCCTTTCTATTATATATTGACCTTAGCAATTGCTATAGTCCTAATGGAAATGCAATAGAGCCCACAACCATAAATATTCTATAGGTGGCCCTCACTTAGCGACCACAATTGGGAATAGCAACTCCATTGCTAAGCGCTGCAGTGGTTAAGAGGAAAATCATTGACATTTTCCATTTGGTCATTAAGCAAGACACCGTGGTTTTTAAGTGAAACATCACATGACTGATTTGCGATTTTACTTATGTATTCTCCATTCTTCTTGTTACAAGCTGGTTGGAAAGCATGTAAATACTGATCATGTGACTGCAAGATGCAGTGACAATCATAAATGTAAGGTTTGGTTGTAAAGCTTTGGGGGTTTTTTTACTGTACACCATTGTAACATCTATGAGCCATGGTGGCACAGTGGTTAGAATGCAGTATTTCAGGCTAATTCTGCTGACTGTGCAACTGCCAGCAGTTTGGCAGTTCGAGTCTCACCGTCTCAAGGTTGACTCAGCCTTCCATCCTTCCGAGGTCGGTAAAATGAGGACCCAGATTGTTGGAAGCAATATGCTGACTCTGTAAAACTGGTTAGAGAGGGCTGTAAAAGTACTGTGAAGTGGTATATAAGTCTAAGTGCTATTGCTAAGTGCTATCTAACAATACAGTAAGAAAGCAAGGACTACTTGTACTAAGTAATCATTCCACATAGATGTAGTTGAAAAAATATAAGCCCAAAATTATTTTTTTTAATCTGGTAAATTAAAAACACTGTCTTCAATAGATAACCTTGCTGTAACCAATGAAATCCTATTTTGCCGTATAAAGTTTCCTCTATAACTTACCTACCTAAAGAAAATATTTATTTGGTATTAACATTAGAATACCTCTTAATACATAAATTAATTCTAGGGCAATATTCATTTTAATGCCATTAATTTTACCCTACCAACTTAATGGAATTTTGATCCATTTACTAATATCTGTGTTCTCTAAAACTTTTAACATACTTCATTCCACATATTTAGAAATATAAAACACTAGATAGTTAATATAATCTGTGGCAATTTCAAAACCTAACTTTGCATTGTACTAATGTCATTCTTAATTTTTAAAAAAGGTTGAATTGATTTTGCCTGTCTTTTGTTCAGCCCCAAATATCAGAATGCAAACAAAGATTGGCTTTGGTAATTTCTTATCGTGTATTTTTAGCATACAGGAGTGGAGAACTCTGTGAAGTTGACTGATCAGTAGATTGCATTTGTGGCTCCCTTGTCTGATGTTGTCTTGTGGTTCCCAGCCTTGGAAAATCACTGTTAGGCTGAATGAGGCTTTTTTCAGCCTTGTGATAGTCACCTCATGAACTTACATTTTTAATATGTCCTTTTGAGAATCTGGTAAAACCATTCTGCATCCGACAGGCTCGTTTCTATTTACAGCTTGTTCCAAAATGTAGACCTTCATAAAAGGAAGTCTAACTTTCTATTCCAAAAGAAATTCCACTTTAGGAACAAGGTAGACCTAATGACTACACACACAGTGTAGTATCTACAGTAAGTGTAGTGTGGGTCAGAAAATCCCTACATCAGTTCTCTGATTTAGACTGATTAAAACAAGCTTTTTCTTATAGGTAGTCCTCGAGTTATGACCATAATGGAGCCTGCCAATCATGGTCATAACTAATGACAATCATAAAATGGGTCAGTCACATGACCAACCTGATTTTATGATGTGTTTTATGGTGGACATTAAACAAATCCATGGTTGTTAAACACTTGTGGTGGTTGTTAAGCAAACCAATGGTTTGCTATGGGCAGGGTTCTGCTGGAAACAAATAAATGCCAGTTTTTGGCAAAGCCATCTTAAAACATGGTCATGTGATTGCGGGATGCTGCTAATGGCTGTAAATGCAGCCTGGTTGCTGAGCGCCCAAAGTGCAGTCACGAGATCATGGTGGTGGGGGCTGACAGAACTTCAAATCCAGGTCATAAGTACCCTTCAGGGAGGTCCTTTGGAACTTTGAGCAGTCACTAAGCAACCAGTTATAAGTTATAATAATAATAATAATAATAATAATAATAATAATAATAATAATAATAATAATAATAATAATAATAATAATAATAATAATAATAATAAAGTTGGAAGGGACCTTGGAGGTCATCGAGTCCAACCCCCTGCTCAGGCAGGAAGGAAACCCTATACCATTTCGGACAAATGGCTGTCCAGTCTCTTCTTAAAAACTTCCAGTGTTGGAGCATTCACCGCTTCTGGAGGCAGGTTGTTCCACTGGTTTAATTGTTCTAACTGTCAGGAAGTTTCTCCTCAGTTCAGGTTGCTTCTCTCCTTGACTAGTTCCATCCATTACTCTTCCTGCCCTCAGGCCGCCTTGGAGAATAGCTTGACTCCTCTTCTTTGTGGCAACCCTGAGATCTTGGAAAATGCTATCATGGCACCCCTAGTCCTTACGTTCATTAACTAGACATACCCAATTCCAGCAAACTTCCTGATATGCTTAGACTCCAGTCCCCCAATCATCGTTGTTAGCCCTTCTCTGCAGCTTTCTAGATGTCTCAACATCTTTTTTACATCATGGTGACCAAAACGGATTTGCAGTATCAAGTGTGGCCTTAACCAAGATTGTAAAGTGGTATTAATATTCACGTGATACTCTGATTCTTATCCCTCTGTAATGCAGCCAGCACTGGTTGGCATTTTTTGGCAGCTGCAGCACACTGCTGGACTCATATTTAAGTGATGTCCACTAGGACTCGAGATCACGATCACAGTTATACTATTGAGCCAAGGTACCCACTATACCAGGGGTAGGCAAACCCAAAACACTCAGAGATCCACTGGGGACCCGTTTACACGAAAACCAAAACAATGGGGAGCGCAAAACCCTTTTCGATATCTAAAATGAAGATAACACTGCATATATCCTTTTATACCTTATTATCTAGATATATAATATATATAAAAGGATATATGAAGTGTTATCTTCATTTTAGATGTCAAAAGGGTCTCTCTCTCTCTCTGTCTCTCTCTCCCTCTCTCCCTCTCTCTCTCCCTCTTCCCTTGGTCTGCCAGTCCTCTTCCCCCACTCAGTGTGTGTGTGTGTGTGAGAGAGAGAGAGGCACTTGCGCTTCCCCCCTTTCTCTTTCCTCTCCTTCTCTTTCTCTTTCCTCTCCCTCTTTCTCTCTTTCCTCTCCCCTCTCACTCTTTCCTCTCCACTTTCCTCTCTCTTTCTCTTTCCTCTCCCCCTTTCTCTCTTTCCTCTTTCTCTCGCTCTTTCGTCTCCCTCTTTCTCTTTCCTCTCCCTTTCTTTCCTCTCTCTCTCTTTCTCTTGCTCTTTCCTCTCCCCCCTCTCTTTATCTCTTTCCCCCCTCTCTCTCTTTCCTCTCCCTCTCTCTCTCCCCCCCTTCCTTTTTTCTTTCTCTTGGAGAATTCTAATAAATCACTCTCTTCTGAATAGGTCTCTGCCCTCCTGATCTCCATAGCAGAGAAACTCACTTAGAGAAAACATAGACACCCATCAGTTAGCCATTTTGTTAGAGCAGCCACAACACGCCCCTACCTCCAAATCTCAAAAGAGCCTGCCAGGCTAAATAAAACTGGCAGTCCTTCTAGCTGTGTTTCTCAACCTCTGCAACTTTCAGAGGAGGGGTGGTGGACTTCAACTCCCAGAATTCTGAAAGTTGCAGAGGTTGAGAAACCCAGCCTTACCGAAAGAGATTTTTGCACTATTGAAAACAATGACTGCTGAATTGAAATCCCAAATCCAGATGGATTTAATTAGAGAAGCGACCGCACCAATTCTGCTTAACTTGAACCGGGAAGCAACTTAAGAAACAGCAAGGGGGGGGAACCCACACAAACACACACACACACACACACGCCTGCACCAACCCAGCTCCCTCCATCAAAATAGGACGCATCTATTTCCAGCCTCCCGTCCACACGGCAGCCGAAGCCAGCTCTGCTCTCAAGGCGGAGGAGGAGGCTGACCATGAGGAGGATTCTGCTGGTGGCTGAGATGACGCAGCGGCCACGGAGGCAGCACGGAGCGGGAAGGGAGCTGCCAGCAGGCCTGGGGAAGCAACTCTGGGGCATTGAAGGGGGAAAGAGCCGTTCCCGAATATGCTCAGTCACGCCCTGGAAGCCTTCCAGGTTCAGAACTGCTGCTGCCACGTGGTGCAAGGCTGAACATCAGCGCTCGGTCACCCTGGCAAATTCCTTCAATTGCGCTCTCTCGCTCTCTCTGCGGGGCGGGGGTCGACCCTCCAGCTCTGAGCAGTGAGCGGCACAGCCAGCCCCCCTTGGAAGACCCCCAAAACCACTCAGCCGGGCTCCCTTCGGAGCAAAGACCCGGAGCTGAGCAGAATCAGGAAGAGACACCCCGGGGTCTTACAGAAGACCCAGCCCAGACCCAATTCCCTGCCCTGCCCATCTGGGGACCCCACTGCAAACCAGCCTGCAGGATACTCGGGGGGGAAACCCAGCACCGGGCCGTGGGGGGAGCCAGGCTCCTAGGACCCCCTGCCCCAAGGAGAGGAAACCCCCAGCCAACATGCACTGATCCAGGCGGCCTTTCTTCCCTCCGGCTCTGGGGCTCCTACAGCGCCCGGCTTCCTCTCCCCCCCAGCCCCAAGCCAGGCTCCCCAGGAAGCCACGGGACACCAGCAGGTGTGGGGATGGGCTGGGGAGGGGTCCTCCCACTCCAATTGGGTCCCCCCCTCTTTTCAGAAACAGCGCCCAAAAGGAAAGGATGGACGGAGCAAGCTTCCCCTGCGGGGATCCGGCGCTCGTTGCCTACCTCCCTTTCCCGGGTGGGGGTCGCCTAGCAGATCCACCGGGCTGGTGAGAGGTCCCTTGAGAGAGCAGCTGCTGCCGCCTCCCCTCCCATCTCCCGGTGGACTTCAGGGGAAGCACGGGACTTCGAGGGGGCTGATCCTGTTCAAAGCGAGCCGTGCGCCTTCAGGGGTTGGGAGACAGAGCAACGCTGATCCTAAATGGGGCAGACCCCTTTCCTGGGGCCGTGGCTTGTGGGAGGGCTGGCCTGCTCAGCGGAGGCTCCGGCAGGCTGCTCCCAGGGGGGATCCCGGGGCTGCCCCACGTGGCTCCCTGGCCACGTGTGCTTCGGACGGGGCCAGCCCAGGAAAGGGACTTCCTGGCTGCGCTTCTCCCAGGCCAGGGGCAGGGCACCCGGGCACAGGGCCAATCAGGAGCCCCACAAGTCCACATGAGAGAGACACAGAGAGAGAGAGAGAGAAGGGAAGTGCAAGTGCCTCTCTCTGTCTCTCTCTCTGCAAATGATGGAGGAGGACTGGAGCCTGGAGCCGCAGGAGAAGGCTCAAAGAGTCGCATGCGGCTCCGGAGCCGCGGGTTGCCGACCCGTGCCCTATCCCTTACAGAACTACTCAAAACAGGCAAAGGAGGACGAAAACCGCAACCGGGCCAGCCACTTACATGGACTATGAACTGTCATGGGATGTGGAAAACTATGTAAAGAGTTGTACCGTATGTGCCACAATGAAAAGAATCCCAGGGAAAACCCCTGGGTTACTGCAGCCGGTGGCAGACCCTTCTCAACCCTGGGAAGAAATAGCTATGGACTTGATCGTAGACCTACCTGAAAGTAGAGGAAATACTGTCATCTGGACTGTGATAGACCTGTTTTCGAAGCAGGCTCATTTCATCGCCTGCAAAGGACTCCCTTCTGCCCAACGACTAACTAAATTGTTCCTGAAACATATCTACCGGCTACATGGCGCCCCTAAGCGAATAATTTCGGACAGGGGGGTGCAGTTCACAGCGAAGGTTTGGAGAAGTTTCCTTAAATTAATTGGATCATCTCAAGGCTTATCATCTGCTTTTCATCCGGCCACCAATGGGGCTGCAGAAGCCGCTAACAAAATGGTGGAGCAATATCTCAGATGCTACGTTTCCTACCAACAGAAACTGGACTGACCTCCTCCCTTTTGCAGAGGTTGCGTACAATAATTCTGTTCACAGCAGTACCGGCTACACGCCTTTCAGAGTAGCCACGGGAAAAGAGTTCAGCCCAATACCTGAATACCCTCAGGTGCCCTCCGCCTCCCAGACACTTGATCAATGGGTGAGGGGGTGGGAAGAAGTTTGGAGAAACATGAAAACTGCTTTAAAAAAGACTTTTGAGACCTATAAAAAGCAGGCTGATAAAAAGAGGGCTCCCCCAAAGAACATTCCAAGTTGGGGAAAAGGTTTATCTGTCAACTAAATATTTACGCCTCAAATTGCCCAGCAAGAAATTGGGACCAAAATTCTTGGGGCCTTTCCCCATAGTAAGGAGCATCAACCCCGTCACAGTAGAATTGAAACTCCCTAGGCTTTTAGGGAGGATTCACCCTGTCTTCCATTGCAGCTTGTTAAAACCTTGTCGGGGCTCCACTTTAAGACCTCCCCCTAAAAAGGCACCCGGGCCCCTCTTGGTAGCAGGTCAGACTCACTATGAAGTGAAACGTATTCTTGACTCTAGAATTTTTAAAGGGAAATTGCAGTACCTAGTACAATGGAAGGGGTACTCGCTGTCCGAAGCTACTTGGGTGAAATCCAGCGATGTGAAGGCTGACCGACTCATCAAAAAGTTTCATGAGAAAAACCCCAACAAACCAAGAGATAATCCCTGACATATGCTTTTGTTCACATACAGGACCTATCCTTTTTGTAAGGGGGGCCGGATGTCAACGCTGCTAATATTGGATATTATTGCTTTGACAAGATATGCGGAACTGTCTGGTATTTTTAGAGTTAATTTGGATGATGGTGGGAGGGGAGGAGAAAGCGCAGGATAAGGAGCGGAAGTGAATCTTTGCCCTTCAAGCTAATTGGTGAATGTGAATTATGACTGCAAAATAGGGGAGGGGAATAGCTTGGAATGTTATGTGCAAAGAAAAGGAAGTTCAGATCTTGGCACCCATCCATGCTGTGCCGACACTGTGTTCATATGATTAAAGACTTTTCAGAATAAACAATGCCTGGAAGTTCTTTGAAGTGTTCCAATTAGTCGGAACCTTGACATAAACCTTTTCACCCACACAAAATGGCCTCTGGGGACCCCTCCTCTCATCTGCCTGCTCTTTGTAAATTTTTGAGGCTTTTATTAGAGCCGCTTTTGCATTGTCCCAAACAGCTTTCCAAGAAGTCACCCATTGATCTAAAGTTTGAGAAATGGGAGGGTCTTGAGGGAGTTCAGGCATAGGAATGAATTCCCTACCTGTAGCTATTTTAAAAGGAGTGAGTCCAGTGCTGCTATGCACCGTGTTATTATAAGCCACCTCAGCAAAGGGGGGGAGGTCAGCCCATGTCGTTTGCTGGTAGTCAACATAACATCTAATGTATTGCTCCACCATTGCATTAGCTTTTTCAGTGGCTCCATTCGTAGACGGATGAAAAGCTGATGACAGTCCCTGTGTGGACCCAATTAGTTTAAGAAAGTCCCTCCAAAATCTGGCAGTAAATTGTACTCCTCTATCCGAAATAATCCGTTTTGGAGCTCCATGGAGTTGGTAGATATGTTTGAGAAACATTCTTGCTAGTTTCTTTGCAGAGGGAAGACTGGAGCAGGCAATGAAGTGAGCTTGCTTTGAAAAAAGGTCAATCACAGTCCATATTACCATATTCCCCCTACCTTCTGGTAATTCCACATTAAAGTCCATGGCAATCTCTTCCCAGGGTTGGGAAGGATCTGCAACTTGCTGCAATAATCCAGGGGGCTTACCTGGACATTTTTTCATTGTTGCACAAGTTGCACAGCTTTTCACATAATTCTCAACATCCTTCTTTAACCCTGGCTGACCCAATTCGACTTCTCTCTCACTGGTCGAGGTTGTCTCTTTGGCTTCGTGGGAACTGTGGTCGCACTTTTCGGGGGAGGGAAAGGGACCGGACAGTCTGCTGCTCGATGCCCAAGTTGCCCACACCTGAAGCACTTGATCTGGGATCCAGCAGGAGCCCTTGTGGATCCAGTCGCCGCAGCAGGTGGGGGGCGCTGCAACGTTTGGCGCCTCACTGGATCTCACCTTGGTCAGGATCCTGAAGTTGCAGGCTTGTGGTACTGGGTCAGCTTGACATCCAAATTCGTAGCCAAACGGTACCAATCATGGAGTTGATCGGGATTTCCCCTGCAGATGCACGTCTGGAACAGATCGTGGTCCAGCCCCGCTTTGAAGTAGTGGATCAATGACTGTTCAGGCCACTGCCTGATCCGTCCCGCCACCCTTTGAAATTCTCTTAGGTACTCTCTTGCAGGCCAACCCCTCTGTGTGATGACCCAGGGCCCCGAACGGAGGCAAAGCAGTTGGCTGGCAAAAGCAACAGTCCTGGAATCACTGCCAATGTTCACCCAAAAGCTCCCCCATATGCTGGCAAGAGTTCAACCAAGATAGCCAGGAAAGTTTACAATATTCTCAAGACAAGACAGATAACAAGAAAACATAAAAAGTCCTTTTACTCTCGGCTTGTCTGCGAACTGCAAACTGCAAACTGCCGACTGCAAGGAGAGATCAGGAATGTAAGCTGTGATCGGGAAGCAGGAGACAAACTGGTCCGGAATACAAAGCGTCCAGGTTACAAGAGCACAAGTCAAGACAATCTCAAGATCCCACGTTTGTTCCCGGCAAATGCCTCACCCCACAGCGTCTCCTTAAATACTAATCCCCAGGTGTGCCTTGTGGAGTGGGGTGGGACGCTCTCCTCCGGAGCAAGTGAGCCTGCCTCCGTTGTTCTCTCCTCCTCTCTGCTCTCCTTGCTCTAGGATCAGGTGGGGAGGGGCCTTGCTCCTCGCCTGAACTCTGCCTTCCCTGTTCCAAACCTGAGGGGCCCTGGCCTGCCTCAGCCTGCTCCTCCCTACAGTCCTCCGAAGCCACAGACACCCCCTCCTGGGCCTCAACAGAGAACTCCATCTCTTCCTCGGAGTCAGGCTCAGACGGAGGCATGACACTGCTTCACATCGTGGATGTCCTTTTCGGCTTGCACAGCCTGGGATTCATGTTCAAACCTGGTTCTCAGCCCACGGGTGAATAAGTCGAAATCCCATAGCTCTGGTGCCTGCTCCTCACATAGGGTAGCCATCCACTCCGTGGTTTCCCCTTCCAAATTTGCGGCTACAGTATCAATTATTTTAGCATCGTCTAAGTAAGCACGGCCGTAAAAATTTACATGAGACCACACCTGGTTCAGGAAAATAGTCACTTTCTCGCGGTCACCGTCGAAAGTCGGCTTGAGGGGGGTGGATCTGCAGGTCGTTGGTCCCAGAGAGCCTGCAGCAAACCAGGCAACTGGGGTTGGGGTTGCTGAAATCCCCCTCGATGGAAGACTCTTGGCGGGGGTCCCGGGCTGGCTGGGCGCCGACGGTCAGGGCTGGCATGACGTCGGTAGCAGTTGGGACCTGCTGGGCGTTGGTAGCGGTCAGGGCTAGGAGAACGTCGGCGACGGTCTGGGCTAGCGTGACGCCGGCATCGGTTGGGACTGGCAGAATGCCAGTAATACTCGGGACTAACCTGTTGCTGGGGTCAATCTGGACTAGCGTGGCGTTGGTAGTGGTCAGGGCTCCGCCAGTGCACTGAACTCGTTAGGTCCGGCTTTGGCAGCGGGGAGGCGGCCCGTGCCATCGCTACGGGACTGGGACTTCATCGGAGTGGTGGAGGCTCACGGGACTGCCTGTCTTCTCGCCCACCTGAGATCACCTGGCGCGTGGCCTGTCCTCCGCCCATCTACAGCCTGTCAAACCTCTCCCTCAAGCATACAACCGAGTGGCTGTGGATAGCAGTCAGGTACTTCCATTCCCCTGACTCGTCCCAAGCGGCCGGTCATTTTGCCTTCATCATAGGTGAATGGAAACCCTGTGGTGAGATCGGTGGGAACTCGACCTCTGCAGCTTTCACCATGCTCTTGAGTGGTAGGGCTGCGTCTCACTGCCAGGTCCCCCCAAGGATGAACGCTTCTTCTCTCTGCATCAGCTTCTCTGATGGGACCTCTTGGGCCTTTGGTCTCGCTCCAGCTGCAAGGATCGCACTCTCCACCTGGGCAGCAGCCTGTGCTCCATCCGCCGCCGCTGCTCCGAGGCTCAAGAGTGACTCCCCCTTCTTTTCCATCTCTGCAATCTTCCCTGAGTCTTTATCGTCCTCTTAAAGCATTTTTAAGCAGCCCCAGGTGAATGCTTCCAAAGCTGCCTCCTCCAGTCACTACCCTGAACCCTGCCCCCTTGGATTTCGACGCTGAAGAGACAATGCAAATTGGAGCAGTCAGAAAAGCCCTGGGAGCTGAAGAACGGCAACGGCACAGAGAGCTTGCCCTTTGTTTCTATTGCGGAGAGCCTGGCCACATGGTCAAAAACTTGAGCTCCTGGGGCACCGGGACCCCACAGCTTGCCCTGCTTCCCCGAGGGGATGCCTGGCCACACTTGCCTCCTCGAGGCTGCTGCTGCTGTGCTCACTCTCTCCCGGGCTGGGGGAGCTGAGGGGCAGCAGAACTCCTGCTGGACGGGGCTGCTGCTGCTGCTGGTGGTGCCACTGCCGCAAGGCGAGGCAAAGTGAGGCAGGTGGCGGGGCAGGGAGGGGAGTCCTGGCTGCCTCTTGGGGATGGGGGCCCTTCCCATTCACTGGGGCCATCGGGGGTGGGGGGTGGGCAGAAGGCTTGCTGGAGGATGAGGTTGGATGGCAGGCGGTGATGGCGACTGGCTGGGCTGCCTCGCCGTGACCGTGTCTGTCTTTGCTTGCCTGCGGCCACCACGGCTGGGACAAGTTGGGCAGGCGGCTGCCCGGTATGTCCGGCAGGCCGGATTGCGTGCCTCCCCCCAAGCCTCTGCCTCCTCCTGCTGTTTGGAATGCTGGCCCAGCGGTCGCGGCGCTCAGACCCACCTGTGCTGTGCAGGCTGACTCTTGGGGACGGGGGCTCCCCACCCTTCCCATTTGCTGGGGCCGTTGCAAGTGGGGCAGCGGGCGGGAGGCTCGTCCCCTGTGTGTGGCAGAGCTGGAGGACGAGGTTGGACAGCGGGGACTGAGGCGCACCCCGCCCCACCACCTGCCTCGCCTCGCCTCACCTCGCTTTGCTCCCCGGTGGTGGCGGTGGCACTGGCAGCAGGCAGAGACAGAGGCACAGGGGAGGCATGCAATCTGGCCCACCGGACGCAACGGGCAGCCAACTGCTCCATCCCAGCCGCGGCAGCCACAGGCAAGCAAAGACAGATGGTGGGACGGAGCAGGTGGGCGGGCTGGATCACGTGCCTCCCCCCCTCGCCTCTGCCTCCACATGCTGCTTGGAGGACCGGACCGGCGGTCACAGCGCTCGGACCGACCTGCACTGCATGGGTTGCAAAACCCCAAAGTGTGGTGGCCGAGGGGTTGGCAAGCTGCGGCTGCTGCCAGACACTGTTGCCCCCCGCGTGCTCACTGCCTCCTGTGCATGTGCCGGGGGGGCTCCCTCACCGTTTCCAGGGCAGCCCCACAGGCCAGATCTGGGCCTAATGGGCCTAACAACAGTCGAAACGCCCCCACTGAGAGTGGTCCACAATTACAAGGCCTTGAACTCAGTCAGAGTAAGAGACCATTAAGCACTGCCGTTAATTCCAGACCTATTAGATAGACTGCAGAAAGCAAGCATTTTAAGAGACTGGACCTCCACAATGCATACAACCTCATTAGGATCAAAGAAGGCCATGAATACTTAACCACCTTTGACATCAGATATGGCAGACTTAAATACACAGTCCTGCCTTTTGGCCTACGTAATGTGGGGCCCATATTTTCCATATTCATGAATCAAGTCTTCGCAAATTTAATAGATAAATTTGTGGTTATCTATCTGAACAACATTTGAGTCTACTCTAAGAACGAGGCTCAGCACACAGACCACGTGTACACAGTCCTCCATAGACTAAGAGATAACCATCTCCTTCCCAAGACAGAAAAATGTCCCTTTGACCTGCAACAACTAGACTTCTTGGGTTACCATATTTCCACAAAAGGCATCCAAATGAACCCCCAGAAGGGCCAAGCTGTCCTAGACTGGCAATCCCCTTGCACAGCCAAAGACGTTCAATGCTTCCTAGGCTTTGCTAACTTCTACAGGAAATTTATACCAGGTTTTGCTTATAAAGTCAAGCCACTGACCCAACTGCCTAAGAAAGGAGTTAAATTTGCTTGGACTTCTACACACCAATCAGCATTTGAAGAGTTAAAGCAACTTTTTGCTTGCCAGCCCCTCCTTCAGCACCAAGACATATCAAAGACATGTACTGTCCACACACATGCCTCAGATGTAGCCACTGAAGCTGTTCTTTTACAAGAAGGGGTGGGAGAAAATGGTGTTCTGCCGTGCGCCTTCTTTTCCAGAGCCCTGACTGCCCCAGAATGCAATTATGGCATCTTTAATAAGGACGTCCTTGCCATTAAATCAGCATTTCAATGCTGGAGACACTTCCTGGAAGGCGCATCCTTTCCTATAGAGGTCAACATTGACCACAAGAATCTACACACCCTGGAACAAACCAAACTTTCACCCAGACAAATCAGATGGAGCCAATTCTTCTCATGTTTTGATTTTTACCGGGCTCCAAGAACTTGATGCCAGATGTGCTCTCTCACAAACTACAATATTCCCTTGTCCAACAGACTCCAGCACCAACAACAATCCTACAACCTTCCAATTTCCAGCTTCACCAATCACCACCAACCACTGAGAGTTTGGGAGCTGCCCAACTGCACCAGGATTATTCACAAAGATAAAGACGCAGCAACGAGATCACTCAAGGGCCAGGATAGATGACCTCAAGGATACTCCAGCAGGTACTGTAACCCCGTTTGTGATGGAGGGAGGTGCCTTCCACACAGAGGCAGAATAGTAGTTCCCCCCTCCCCATGCAGGGAAGAAGTACTGCAGCTTTGCAATGATAATCAAACGGCAGGGCATACAGGCATGTTCAAAACTCTGCACAAAACCTTAAAGAGACTTTTGGTGGCCTAGGATGACTGCAGATATCAGGGAATATGTGGCCTCTTGCCAGATGTGCAGGAGGGCCAAACCCCTCCATCAGAAGCCTGCAGGACTTTTGCAACTGCTATCTACACCCCCACCCCACCCCTGGTATATGGTCTCTCTGGGTTTCATTATTGATTTACCTCCTGTCCAAGGCTTCACTACCATTCAGGTAGTGGTAAATCTTTTCACCAAGATGGTCCATTTCATACCCTGCTAGGGATTGCCCAATGCCAAAGACACAGCCCAACCTTTTTTAGACACATCTTTTGCTACCATGGCATGGTCTCAGGACTCATGTCAGACAGGTGTACAATACCAATCTAGATTTTGAAATATGAAGGTCAATCTCTCTTCAGCTCACCACCCTGTCACGAATGGGGAAGCTGAAAAGACTAACCAGCTCCTCCAACAGTACTTGAGGTGCTACTGCACCTACAGCCAAGACAACTGGCCATCATTACTGCCACTTGCAGAATTTGTTTACAACAATTCACTGCACTCATCATCTTCAATGATGCCATTTAAAGCCAAGTATGGCACTCACTCAAAAATGTTGTCAGACCATCCTGCACTGGACTGAACTGTCCCAGGGATGGTTGACTTCTTACAGGAGCAACTTGCAGCCCAAGACCTTTTGAAACAGCAACCTGACCAAGTGAAACAGGCTTACAAGAAGGCAGCAGATGCCCATCGACAGGAGGGCCCACCTATAGCAGTAGGAGACAAAGTTTGGCTTTCTACCAAGTTCTTAGCCATTTCAAGACCTTCCAAAAAGCTAGACACTAAATTTGTGCAACCATTCAATGTTCTCTGATAAATTAACCCTGTAGCCTTCTACCTCCAATTACCTCCTTCAATGAAGATGCATCCAGTATTTCACCAAGCATTACTTTCCAAAGATTCTCCTCCAAGTGCAATACGATCCTAGCGCCATCCTCCACCACCAGTCATAGTAGAGGGACAACCAGAATACAAGGTGGAAGAAATCCTAGACTCTAGGAAAAGAGGCAAAGGCATCCAGTACTTGAATCATTGGAAAGGCTACCCTTTTGCAGATCGCTCCTGGGAAAATGCACGGTATGTTCATGCCACTGATTTAGTTTGTAAGCCCCGTGGGCTCGACATTCAAAGGGGGGGGGGATGGCACATCACTGTGAGCAGCTCCGCTGGCGAACCCGACACCGCCGACCAGCTGGGAGGCCCGTCGGCCCGGTTCCGCCGCCGCTGATCAGCTGGCAGTCCGGGACGACCTCCGCGCAGCCGCAGCACCACTGAACTGCCGGGAGGCCTGCTGGCCCGTCTCCAATGCCGCCGATCAGCTGGCGGTCCGGGACGGCCTCCGCGAAGCCGCTGATCAGCTGGTGGACCAGGATGGCCTCCGCGGAGCCGCCAATCAGCAGGTGGACCAGGGCGGCCTCCGCAGAGCCGCCGATCAGCTGGTGGATCAGGACGGCCTCCGCGGAGCCGGCAGCCTTCCGCAGCAGCTCGCAGCGCCACCGGACGGCCGGGAAGCATTCAGCTGGCTACGGGTGGCAAGAAGGCGGCGTCAGTGCAGAACGGACCGTGGGGGTGCCCGGGGATAGAGACTTACCGGGACAGAGACAGCTCCGACGCTCCACTGAGTAACGCCGGCTGGCAGGGACAGGAAGACAGACCAGGGGGACCCGGCTGCCTTTAAGGACAAACACCGGATGCTGGCCTGCTGTGTGGGGGAGGGTGGAGCCGCAGGGGGGAAGGTATTTAACGCGCTGGGAGCAAGGCACTCCCAGCGCTGACTTTGTTTGCGAAGCATCGAAATAAAGCATCTGTTGAAGCGTTCCTGTGTGCCAGTCGCCTGTCCTTCTCTTGTCGGGTCTGAGGAGGCTAGGGACTGGCAAGGACGTTGACAGGAAAGTCAGTGCTGCTCCTTGTTACCCTTCCCATTTCCCTCTAGGGAATGGCTGAGGGAACGCAGGAGGCAACACCGGTGGCTGAGGGAGGAGAGCCAACTGAGGCCACCGGGCCAACGCCTAAAGCGGCAGCTGGGGAGGCCCAGCTGGTGGTAAGGCCCAAGGTGCAGGAGGCACGGCCAGCAGCTCCGGTGAGTGAGGCCCAGGAGGCAGGGGCCCCAGGCCCTTCAGGGGAGTGGTGGCACAGCTCAGCGCTCACAAACCCGGATGCTGGCCATGCACACACATCGGGGACTGCAGGACCCCTGGTGGAATGGAGAGAGAGGCGTCTTACGGACAAGGATGACGGGGATTGGAGTTACTCCATAGCACCCGGACAAACCACCGTGGACATCCTGAGGGATAGATACGGTGAGGCCGGGTTCCAGAACCCATCCTCATGGTCAAGATGGGAGGCAGGCCGTGAAACGGCTTCGTGGCCCCGGACAGAGACACAGCCATCCAGGTCAGGCCCACCTCGGTTCCGTTTGGCCAGCCCTAGGTTCAGGGCGCCTCCCCAGGTCGGAGGTTCCAGTCTGGGAGGTTCAGCGGACCAATCACGGCCTCTGTGGGAAGGCAGGTCGGTAGTGGACGCAGGCAGAGAGCCCGCTAGACCGACGGCTACGCCACTTGGATCTTCGGTCCGGCAAGCGGTGGGGTCCGGGGATCAACGCTCCGCACCTGTGGGGAATACTCCACGGGGAACAGGAGTGCCTGGGGCCCCGTGGGGCCCAGGGCTGGTCTGGGGTCCGCCGCTGTTACCAGCATCATTCGACGGAAACCCGGACCGCTTGGCGATGTTCCTTAGCCAGGCCATAAACCATCTGGACCAGTACGCCAGCCTCTACTCATCCCAGTGGGCTATGGTGGTAGCAATAACGGCGGGACTGCAGGGTGAAGCAGCAGACTGGGTGGCTGACCTTTACAGTGACCACGCCAGGGAGCTAGCCGACACCGATCTGTTCCTGGAGGCTCTGCGGTCCCGGTTTGAGGACGTCTCCCGGGTCCAGCGGGCTGAGGCGGAGATCCTGACCCTGAAGCAGCGAGGCCGGCCTGCGACGGAATATGTTCGGGACTTCAGGCGGGCGGCTGGCAGGCTGCGCTCCTGGCCGGAACGCCTGTTGGTCCACCAGTTCCGAGCCGGCTTGGATCGGGATTTACGCCAGGCGTGTGTTTTCCGGGGGGTCCTGGTTCGGCTCCAGGAGTGGTTCCGTGTGGTGGCGGACCTGGACGCAGGGCTGCAAGAGTTTCGAAAAAAGGGGGAGGACCTGGCGGTACCACGTAGGAGTGTGGAGAAACCAAGGGACGAAGGACGCAGGACCCAGGTTCCGGGTACAGGTGCCTCTGGGCCTCCGTCTCAGCCGTCGTTCAAGTGTTTCCGGTGCAACCAGCCAGGGCATCGGGCAGCGGAGTGTCCTGTCCCCGTTCCACGGGGAACCCCACCGACCCCTGGGAAGGGCGGACCCACACCCAAGAAGGAACCGGAGAGGTCGAGGGCGGTGCACCAAGCGGAGGGGACCACCCCCCAACGGAGGCCTCAGGAGGAGGAGGAGGCAACAACGGCCACCAGATACCAGCTGGTGGCGTACTAAAGTGAGGACGAGTCAGTGGAAGATCCTATGGTGAGTGAGCCGATATGCCCATTCACCATCCCCATCATACTGACAAGTCCACGGACAGGCCGTCGGGGGAAATACAGGGCCCTGATTGATTCCAGCTGCACCCGCTGCCTGATTAGTAAGGCCGTGGTGGCTGAGACCGGGATTGGGGTGAAACAGTTGGCCACCCCTATTAAATTTGAACAGGTGGATGGATCCCTTCTGGGGGGGCCCCCGCTACCCACATGACGGAGCCTGTCAGACTAGAGATGGGGGCCCATTGGGAGGTCCTCCGCTTTATCATGGTTCCTTCCATGACCGAGGCTGTGATCCTAGGGCTGGCGTGGCTGGATAAGTGGGGCCCTACCATTTGGTGGGAAGGGGGATACCGGAAAATACGGATTGGGGTTGGTCCCCAGCCGCCAGACCAGGAACGGGGAAAAGGAGGTGGATCAGGGAGTGGGGTGGTAAACGCAAGTCAGGAGAGAGCGGGGGGGGAGTCCCCCTTTCCAGCTGTGTATACCGACCTCACTGAGGTGTTCAGCGAGCAGGAGTGTGACATCCTGCCTCCTCACCGGCCAACCGACTGTGCGATCGACATCGTGCCGGGCGCCAAACTGCCCAAACCCCGGATGTATGCGATGACACCCAGGGAGATGGAGCAGCTGCATCAATACGTTGACCGGAACCTAGCGAGGGGCTTTATCCAGCCGGCCCGTTCACAGATAGCAGCTCCCGTTCTGTTCAAGGAGAAGAAAGACGGCTCCTTGAGGCTGTGTGTTGACTTCCATGGCATCAACGGGGTTTGTGTGGAGAATATGTACCCCCTGCTGCTCATGAAAGACCTGTTAGCCCATCTGGCGAAAGGAAAGGTGTTCACCAAGCTGGACCTACGGGAGGCGTATTACAGGGTCCGCATCAAACAAGGGGATGAGTGGAAGACGGCCTTCAACTGCCCGCTTGGTAGCTACCAGTTACCAGTCGCCTGTCCTTCTCTTGTCAGGTCTGAGGAGGCTAGGGACCGGTAAGGACGTTGACAGTTTGTCAGTTTCACCAGTGCTTCCCCAACAAGCCAAGGCCAACTAAACTGCCCAGTTTTGCCTGAGGAACCTGTCAAGGAAGAGGTTAACAAGCCCACCTGCATTCCTCCGGGGGGAGGTGGGACACTTGGCTATGATGGGCCTTCCACATCTGGCCTACAATTCCCGGGAAGGGAAGGGAACCTCTAACAATGTTTTTGTGTCACAGCAACCACCTCCTGGCTCGCCAGCTCCTTCAGAGGAGGGGGAAGAAGATTCCTTTGAGACTGCCTCCCTTCTGCCCTTGCCAAGTTCCTATGAGATCTCAGACTTTGAAGACACAACACAGGAAGGGGAAAGCAGCATAGAAGTACCCATGGAAGAGGAGGGGGACAAGATGAAGGGAGGGGTGATGTAGGAGATGACCATGCTGAGCCCAAGGGAGAGGTTAAATGCATCATCAGTCATGAGTCCCTTCGCGCCCACAAGAGATCTAAGTCCAGCCCACCATGAATTCCTTATCTACCGCCAAAATGCTTTGACCGTTAGTTCAGATTCTTGTAGAGAGCTAAAGCTTACAATAAATCTTTATACTCATTTGAACTGTCTGGATCTCCTGATTTCCCTGGTGCTTAATAATAAGCTGATCTTAAAGTCTATGTTAACAGTCTATTATTGTATTAAACTCACAGAAATTCCAAGGACGGCTTCCATTCTCTTATAAACTCCAAAACATTGTCTCTAAACCATACAGTTAATTTCACTATCTCTGCCAACTCAATTAGTTCCAGTCAATCATCTTTCATCCATTTTGTAATTAAGACTTTTATATTAATACCATTTTCCACATTTTCTGATAAACCTCTTCGCAGGTGAAACTCTTTCTCAGTTTCTTTTTCCACATTTTCTGATAGGCCTCTAATTCTCAAGTAGAACTTTTTCTCCATCAAATCCATTAATAATAAGTTAGATTTTAGTTCCATCTGCATATCTAACTTCTCTCTTGTATGTGTATTCATGACAACTTCTTTACGTTGGTTTAACCCAATTGCAGTTTCTTCAAATCTTTGATATATTTTGCCATTTAAGTTTTTCTCCAAAACTTCAAGTTTATCAAAGAAATCATTTTTTGTAATTTGTAAAATTAAGAGCATTTTTTGCTCAAAACTCTCCATAAAAAATTAAAACATTAAAGTCCCCTAATTCACTTTCTTCCTTTAAAAGCATTATTAATAGCCAATTTAATATAAAAGTTACTCAGTCTCTTCAACAAATTGAAAGTTAGAAGCAATTCAGAGTGTTCCCAAACAAACAGTGGGGTCTCTTCTTGTTATGTAAACAACAGAGAGAGAGCCATGATGGTAATTCCCACAATAGGCAAAAAGAAAATACAGCCCTTTCTGTAAATACTCAAGGCAATTAGTCACTTGCACACAAAAGAAAGGACCAGAATTGCCCTCCAATGTTCCTTGCAATAAATCAAATAGAAATCTCCTCTTGTCTCTAAATACAACCATAAAAATCATTAGCTTTAGTCCATCAGGATATCAGTTTGACAACACCCAACCAGGCAGTTAACTTATCCACGAATCAAAAATAGTAAAAAAAATACAAAATAAAAAATCTGAAACTGAAGAAATTAAAAACAGATTGGCGTCTTTAGTATGCGGACACCAGTCGGGCAAGATCTCCCCCATCCCCCACCCCGCTTTCCAGCTTTCACTCACCTGAGACTTGAAAACCACTGTTACCTATCATCCCAGCGAGTCAGCAAGCCATCTGAAAGCCTTGTGGGATGATTCTAAGCAGCTCTCTTCCAAACCGAGAGCATTGGCTGCCCAAAAACCAGTTTGGCAGCAAAACCAGCTGTCCACTGGCAGAGGGAAAAACAAATCCCTGCTGTTCAAGATGCCATTTTCTGTGGAATTCCCCAACCATACATTGCTTTTGTATCAAAAAACTAAAGTCAATATTAAGGACAATGATGACTTATGAATTAAATAATAAAACATGAAGAGTTGCAGGTCTTAAAATGTTAAATCTGCTTCTCTGTATTTAACATTAAAACTGATTCATCAAACGATCTTATTTTGAATTAACTGGACACCACAAAAAATGTGCAGGCAATAAAGTACCAGTTTGGAATTGCTAAGTTCAGCTTTAAGGGTGACCAAACAAGTAGTTTTCATTTAGACTGCCACAAAACTTCCATTTTAATTAAAACTAAAACACAGGAACCAGACCTTATTATTCCTTCTATTTAATATTAGTATTTCCTTCAATTCTCTTAGCAAAATCAATCTTTTCCTTCTCTTAACATCCAATTTACATATGTAGACCTAATATGATTCCATCTGCTCTCTGGTTTCTTTTTCCCTTGTAAGTTCACAGGTTATGTAATATAGACTAAGGAAGCAGACAAGCCACAAAAAAGGCTATTGAATTCAATACATGTTTGTTCCCCATTAAGAAATATTGAGGCAAAGACTATTCCAAGTCTTACTTTCCTTGAGGAAAAAAAGTAATTGAAGACTGTTTAATCCTGAAAATGCATAACTTAGGGATGAGAAGAGTTCATGATTTCAACAATCATATGTCAACTTTGAAAATGAGCGTGGCTGCAGCCATTTTTCCTACTCATTTTCGGTTGACACATAGCACGGAGGGAGGGGGGTTTACCAGGAGCTTCGCTAGACTAAACAGATTTTCTCCCGTGGGAACCAAGGTCATCGGCTGCTCCCAGGACTGCAGGCTGGGCGTTTCATGAAAAGCCCAAGAAGATGTATTGGGGAACATAGTAGCTTGCATAGCTTTAGGGGTGGGATTTCTTAACTTTGTATTGTGGATTGTTACGTGTCTATTCAGACTTGGTTTCACTTTTGACGTGCCGATACTTTGTATCAATAAACATGTTCTTTGAGGAACTTGCAAGCCTCGGAGTTCTGCTTTATTTGTCTCTGTCTGTCGGAACCATGACATCATAAACTTTTGAAGTATGAAAAACATTGTTTAGGCAAAGGATGAAAATGGACTTCAAGACCCCCTATCTCTATGCTGCTACCTACTGCAGTGTACAAAACCCAACAAGATGGAATGTTTAATGTTCCTAATACTCCTACAGAAACTTTTCATATTTGAGTCTGTGCCCTGTACTTCCCAAACTTTGGACTTCAAAGAAGCAGGAAGACCTGTTAAATTTAAAATATTCAGGCAAGAGCTAGGTCATGGATGCTTATGAATTAAGCAAAACTGCTGTCCTGAATTGAATGCAATCTATCACACTATGAGCCCAGGCTAATAAAACCACTAAGAGATTCTAAATGTCAAGCTATAAACCCTACTGCCTTTAGGACCACTGTGTGTGTAAGAACCTACCTCAGCTAAGCCACCCAAAAAAGCAGAACTCTTGAAACAGGCATTGTCTCAAAAGGAACTTTTATTAGGGGCGAGTGACAGCAAGGAATCAAGGCGAGGTCTGAGAGAAAAACCCGCGAAGCAGTATATTAAAAGCAACATTCAATACTCCTCCCCCCAGTGTCCCAGTGTTTGTTGGAATCCCAGTGTCAACGCTGCTAACATCGGATGTTTTTGCTTTGACAACAGTTAGAGATGCAACCATTTTCTTCTTATGTTTTACTTTTAGAGTTAGATGATGCTGGGGGGGAGGAATGTGCATGAGAGTTTAGATAGACATAATAATACTGGACTTAGTGTGTGAACCAAGGTTAATGAAATAAGAGATAAGAATTGGCGGGCTGGAGAACTGGAGGGAGAGCCTGCATTTCAAAATAATTGGGGAATGTGATTTATGACTGTTAATTGGAGGAGGGAATTGTGCTTTGATACTATGTGCTCAGGGGAGGGGAATCCAGCTTTTGGCTACGACTGTGTTAGTGCCGATGCTATGCTACTCAAATAAAGATTCTTTAAGGTAAACAATGCCTCGAAGTTATTTGAAGAGTTTCATCTGTCGGAACCATGACACCCAGCCAATCCACAGGTGGCATAGTGTTTTGGTAACTGGTCTTTTCGGTGGGCTCAAGGTCTTTCTCACTTTCGGTTTCTTCTGGCTCCAAGCGCAAACCGTCTCTCAAATAAGGGAGACATTCCATCCCCTGGGGGAAGGGCATCATAGCAGACAGTACAAAGCAATCCCAAAGCTCCCCCCTCCCAACAGGTCACAAAGAAAGGCTACAGAAGTAGAAAATAGGCATAGGATTAAAATGCATTTCTTTGGGGACCTGACAGTGTGCTTCTAGCTTGGCAACAGATGCGGGGAGGGAAATGGGGTGAACTTTGAATCCATAGGTGTTCTTATCACCGTGAGACCCAAAGATTTATTTTGGCGAACTAAAGTGTCTTCTCATAATAATTACCGGGAGATGTATTGGACAGTGTGACCTGAACTGTCAGAGAAGAGAGGAGGAGATTCATTCTTTTAATTAACTGCTTCCCACCATTTTGTCAGAGCTAGCTTTCACTTTGAACCTGCCGTAATGATTCTGCTCAATAAAAGTCACATTAGAGTAATTAATGACTCTGGTGTTTTCCTTAGTTGGGCTTTTCAGCCGGAGGTTGACCCTAAGGTAGCTCTCTAAACAAGTTAAATTCCATTGAGGGGTCCTGAGCCCCTACGCTCTGCTGGAAGCCTCCAGAGGGATGGTGAAGACTCAGGAGAAGATGCCTGAAACGGAGAAGCCAGCTGGAACCGGCTCAGGATGGATCAGTGGAACTCCAGCTGGAGCCAAGGGCAGCTTCGTAACCCCATCAGCCTCGACCCGACTCCCAGGGGAGCTCTATGGTTTCCTCGGACCTCATAGCAGTCTCCCTTGGGCATGATGGGGTTCACGGGGGTCTCCCGGCTGGCAGACGATCTCTCTTAGCAGGGGTCTTGCTGCGGCAATCCACGGCTCGGTGTCCTTCCTTGCCACATTTGAAGCAGGCAGTGCTGCGAGGGGGGGGCAGGTGAAGGTCGGGCGGTCTCCCCTCGCTTCTTGGTCTGCGGCTTGAAGCTTGATCTCACTGGGCGGTGCTGATGCTTGCGTTGATCGATCTCCACTTCCTCAGCTAGCAGGCACCAGTCGTACAGCCGCCCCGGGGCTCCGCGAGCTACACAGGCATTGTACAGCTCTTCGTTGAGTCCATCCTGGAAACAGCTTACCAGGATGTCCTCTGGCCAATGCAAGTGGCTGTCCAACACTCTGAACTGTTCAGTATATTCAGCAAATGGTCTTCTCCCTTGCTTCACCGTTTTAATCCGCTCCCAGGCTTTCTTATAGGCCAGCCAGTCTTCGAAGCGTCTGCGGAGTGCAGCCATAAAACGATTAAAATTCCTCCGCTCGGGTGCGTTGCAATTATACAGGGTCACCATCCAGTCAGCTGCTCCACATTCTAACGCCAGAACTTTCTCAATATCAGTGGGCAGTGTTCTTCCATAGATTTGCATATAGGTGAACACTTGAGCCAGGAAATAACCCAGTCGCTTCGGGTCTCCATCAAACTTCACTCTGATTGGGATCGGTTTCACCTCGGCCGGCTGAGGTGCTCTGCCTCTGGCTCCTTGAGACAGATGGCCCCGCCGCTGTGCTGCTTCTTGGGCTCCAGCCGCTGCCGTCTCGGGAACCTCTGGCTCATCCTCCTCCGATTCCTCCTCCGACTCTTCTTCCAACTCACGGCTTTCTTTCAGCTGCATCTTAAATTCATTGAGTCTTTTTCACGTACTCCATCACAGCTTCCATTGGCCCCCCTTTCAGCTCCTCTTTCTCTCCATCCTTATCAGGAGGGGCAGGCTCTGGATTCTTTTTCTTTGCCTTCTTTTTTCCTCCTCCTCGGGTCAGGGTAACTTTGGGGTTTTTTTCCTCACATCCTTCCTTCTTACCGACTCCGAGTGACCATCTGGCTCGGTCTTCTTCGCCAGAAGGTCCAGCTTCCTCCAGGTCCCTGGAGAGGCTTTCATCTGCTTTCAGGCAGAGTAGATCTTCGGACCATTTCTCCGCCTGGAACTCCTCCATGTAGGTTTTGTTGCGACTCCCCCGGTAGGGCAGCAGCTTCTCCGGGTTGAGTACTATGCAGATTTCGCCTTATGTAAGGTCCCACTTCAACTAACCACCTAAGAAAGCAGAACTCTTGAAACAGGCATTGTCTCAAAAGGATACTTTTATTAGGGGTCAGTGACAGTAGGGAAGTCAAGACGAGATCTGGGGAAAATCCCACCGAAACGGTATAGTTAAGCAAGCAATATTCCACCTCCCACCAAAGTCATAATGTCCATTTGAAATCCAGCCAATCCACAGGTGGTCTGATGAGCGGGTAACTGGCACAGTTGGTGCGCATCTCAAGGTCTTCTCCAGTTTCGTTTCTCTGCAACCGTCTCCCTGATAAAGGGAGACACATTCCTATCTCAAGGAAATGGAGGGAGGAGGGCAATATTGAAAGCAAAAGTTATCCCAAGCACATGCAAGCTCCCCCTCCCCCCAACAGAATGGCAGGCCCCAAAAGCAGAATATATGGCTAAGGAAAGGGAGGAGGGTTTTGGGGAGCAGCAGTGTTCAACTGGCCCAAGTTGGAGAGGTGGAGAGAAGAGCCGCAGAGAGCTGTCGAAGTTTAGTTCCGGTCATACTGCCCCCAGCCCAAAGAGGCCAAGGGGATGGAGTGGTGGAGATGTGAAGCCTCAGAGGGAATGGCACCCAGGGAGCGCTATCTGCCAAGGTGCGGCAGCCAGTCAGTAGAGCACCTGAGGCAGCAGTTCTGCAGCCTGGAGGTCCATGGAGGAGGGTCAGTCCCACAGCTGGATGCCAGACCCCGAGGGACTGGAGCAGGGGGCTGGACTAGAAGTCCTCCAAGGTCCCTTCCAGCTCTATTCTATTCTATTCATTTTATTCTGGGGTTGAGCCCCAACCCTGAGACTGATGCCGATCCCTTCACCCCAGCACTCGGTGGGAGCAGCAGCTGCGATGACGGGGAGAACAGTTAGCCCGCTGCCTGGGCTACCTTCCCCGCTGGGACCCAGTCCAGGGCGGAGAGCCTACAGCCCGCCACCAGCACCTGCTGCATAGCTTGGGGGAGTGGGTTGGCAACCCCCACTGAGGCACGGGTACGGAGTGCAGCCAGGGATGTACCGAGACCATGGGGCATGGATGCAGTGGTCTCAGCTGGCCCCGGCACCCAGGCCACCTCCACCCCCACCGCTGAGGGCGACATTCGATGGGAGCCCAGAAAAGCTGGCGTTTTTCCTAAATCAAGTCTGGACCCACCTAGATCAGCACGGAGATGATTACCCTGACAATGTGGCCGAGGTGGATGTCGTCATGGCTAACCTCGAAGGGGAGGCAGCAGAATGGGTGACCGTCCTCCATGATGAAGGTGCCCCTGAGTTGGCGGATCCAGACGCTTTCCTCTGTGGCCTCAGAGCCTGGTTTCGGGATCCCGCGGAGACCCAGCGGGTAGAGCTGGAAGTCCAGAGGGTCAAGCAGAGGACCAGGCCCGTAGCTGAGTACATTCGAGAGTTCAGGTGGATCGTGGGGAGGCTGAGGCACTGGCCAGAACAGCTCCTGACCCAGTACTTTCGAGAGGGGCTGAGCCACAATCTATTCCATCTGTGTCTAGCCCGAGAGATCCCAAATCGGCTTGGTGACTGGTACCAGCTAGTCACCACCATGGAGCTGGACCTGGCGGTGTACAAAGGTGGTGGAAGTGTCGGCCTGCACCCGAAGAAGACCCAGGAGAAGCGCACCTTGGGGAGAGAAAGCAATCAGCGGAAGCGACCCCAATACCTGCAAGGCTGGCTGAGCATGCGCCCATCGTGCGCTTCTGCTGCGGCCAGGAGGGCCGAGCGGCAATGTGCCCGGCGCCGATGCCCTGTATGGTTCCTGTAACCCCGACTCCTTTGAAGCTGAAGAAGCCACCCAAGAAGGGAAAGGAGAAGTCACGGGCTGCAACTCAGGTTGTTGAGGACTCCCCTCCCGAGAGTGGGGGGATGGAACTCCGACTGAAGAGGAACCACCGATGGTCATTTATGATAGAGAGAGCAAGGGAGAAGATGACCCGATGGTGAGTGGACCAGTTAACCACCTTGAGGTTAGTGTGGGCATCAAGGCATCCCACTCAGGGGCGAGGGGAGTGGATAAAGCCCTCGTGGACTCAGGTTGCTCTCGTTCCCTAATTATTCAGGTGGTGGTGCAGAAGTTGGGGTTGCATGTGAGGAAGCTTAAAAAACCCGTGAAGTTCAAACAGGTTGATGGCTCGCTGATAGGGGGCAGGTCTGCTTCCCATCTGACTGAGCCAGTGCAACTGGAATTAGGGGAGCACCAGACCATTCGCTTCATGGTCACCCCAAAGATGGCAGAGGACATGATTGTGGGCCTAGCTTGGCTAGCCAAGTGGGGACCTCGAATCTATTGGGAGAGAGCCGTGATCATGGGGAAACGGGCTCCGAGCCCCCACGAAAAAACGGGGGAGCAGCCCAAGCGGTTAGGGGGAGCAAAGAGAACTCCTGAGCGCAGCAAGGGAGCATCAGAGGAAGGAGAGGGACTGCAATCGGTTCTGAGGGAGTACCGAGACCTCCTGGAAGCATTCAGTGAGAAGGAATGCGACATCCTGCCCACCCATTGCCCCACTGACTGTGCCATAGAGATCCTGCCCAGGACAAAACTCCCCAAACCAAAGATGTATTCCATGACTCCAAAGGAGATGAAGGAACTGAGGGAGTACATTGACAAGAACTTAGCGAAGGGGTTCATTTAATCCACAAAATCTCAAGTCACAGCCCCAGTACTCTTTAAAGAAAAGATGGGTCTCTTAGATCAGGGCTTTTCAACCTGTGGTACGCGTACCACCAGTGGTACGCGAGCACATGGCTGGTGGTACGCGTACGACGGGTTGAAAAAAATGTAAAAAAAAAATGTTAAAAAAAAATTTTTTTTTTGAAAAAAAAATGTAAAAAAAAAAGTGTAAAAGTGGATGAGGTGAAGCAGCAGCAGCGCCGCAGAGGCTTTTGGCAAAGTCAGCTGGAACTGCACGTTGCCTGGGTCCTACTGAGAGCCCAGGATCAAAGCGTACAGCTCCAGCTGATTGGCGGCGGCCTTGGGGGTGGCAGGCAGCCTCACGCAGTCTTCAGGGGAGATTCCGCTGGAGCTGCGCGATGCATTGCCTGCCCCCCCACCCCCACCCCCGCCCAGATGCCCTCGCCTCCCCCAAGCGTTTTTTTTACTCACCTGCTTTCAGCTGCACTCCCTTTCTCCTGTCCTTCTCGGCCTTCGTCACGTGTTTGTGAGACAAAAAAAGAAAGTTCCATGAGACTTTCTAACTTCTCGCGAGAAGTTAGAAAGTCTCATGGAACTTTTTTTTCTTTTTTACCCACAAGCACGTGGCAAAGGCAGAGAAGCAAAAGGAGAAAGGGCGTGCAGCTGAAAGCAGGTGAGTAAAAAAATGCTTGGGGGAGGCGAGGGCATCTGGGCGGGGGTGGGGGCGCCAACCTTACCCTGCATGGTGGTGGGAGGGTTAACGGCGGGCGTGGGGGGAGGAGCTGCGCAAAGCAGGCAGAGGGGAGGCTGGGCAGATTGTGGGCGCTGGCAAGCGAGCGAGCGGGCAAGGGCGCCAATCGGCGTGTGCTCAGAAACGCCGATTCCGCGCTTCTGCCCAGCTCACTTGCTCGCGCTTTGCCGGAAAACATGCCGCTTGCTAATTTAGCAGAAGCGCGAATCAGCTGTAGCCCGCGCTGATCCTGGCGCTTCTGCTAAATTAGCAAGCAGCATGTTTTCCGGCGAAGTGCGAGCAAGCCCAGGATCGGGGCGCGCAGCTACAGCTGAGTCGCGCTTCTGCAGAGCAGCCCAGAAGCGCGACTCAGCTGTAGCTGCTCTCCTGCCCAGCTCACTTGCTCGCGCTTTGCCAGAAAACATGCCGCTTGCTAATTTAGCAGAAGCGCGAATTAGCTGATCCTGGCGCTTCTGCTAAATTAGCAAGCAGCATGTTTTCTGGCAAAGCGCGAGCAAGTCAGCTGGGCAGAGCTCTCCTCTGCCTCTGCCTCTGTGCGTGCACAGACAGGTTTGGCATGTCACCATGGCCACCAGCAGCACAGCTGCCAGCCGCGCTGACAGCCTGTCCCCCTCCAGCGAAGGAGAAGCAGCGCGAGGGCAGCTGCTGCGGTTCCTGCGCGCCGCTTCTCCTTGGCTGCTTCCTCTGAAAAGGAGCGGCAGTCACGCTCGGTGCAGCCGGGAGCCCAGCACAGCCGCTGTTCTTCCGCGGGGGGAGGAGAGCGCAGGCAGTGGAGGAGAATTCTGGGAGTAGAAGTTCACACATCTGGAAATTGCTGTGCTGGGCTCCCGGCTGCACCGAGCATGACCGCCGCTCCTTTTCAGAGGAAGCAGCCAAGGAGAAGCGGCGCGCAGGAACCGCAGCAGCTGCCCTCGCGCAGCCATCTGGCTCAGCAACAGCAGCGGAGGCGGCAGCCGCAGCCAAACTCCAATTGCCTCCTCCGGGCTCTTTTATGCCCTCCCCGCTCCTGTCCGGTGAAGGTCGGTCAGGACCCCTGCAAGCGAGCCAGATGGGCAGGGGCGCGAATCGGCGTGTGCTCAGGAATGGCGATTCCGCGCCCCTGCCCAGCTCACTTGCTTGCTTTCCGCTTGCTTTCCATCTATCTATCAACAGCTTTTGATGCCTTTCCGTGTCTTCTGAAGTTTGTTTCTCTGCTGCTTGGGACAATCTACTCCCTTGTTTGAATCTGCTTAATTGTAATTTCCTTGATTAGCTACAGTTTTCAAGCAGTTATAATCTCTCTTAACCTCGATCTATTTGATTTCTCCAGAGTTTCTTATTTCTTCCTGTCAGTTGTAATATGTTAAACATCAAGATCCTTGGCCCCCCAATTTTAATTACCTTACTTTTCATAGCAAATTTCTGCCAATTTGAATCAAAGGCACGGGTCCTTAGCACTCTCTGAGCTTTGTTGCAAAGAAACAAAAAAACCTCTAAGATCACTCCTCCCTATACTGACAGGGCAACCTTAACAGCAAACCCCATTCCCTACTAGCACTGCTGATGTTACCTAATTTGGGTAATGAAACATCTGCAAGAAAACAACCAAGCTCAGAGAGCACCAAGGATCCCTCATGTCAACACTGAGCTATAAATACTCTCCTTTATCAGTTGAATCAAAGTGTTATTCTTTTCAATATTTCTCAACTTTACTGCACCCTTCTGGGTTGCATTGTCATTATCATCATCTTAACTTTATTGCAGTCATTAACCAGAACAAAAGAATTGGCATTCAAATACTCAGAATATCCAAAACTAAAGTGACAAATTCAGGATAGTTAAAAAAGTACTTTCAGACAAACATTTTGGCTAAAAAACAATATCAAATCAGAATATGTTAAAAGGCTTATTCATACTACAGATATACAACAAGATGAAATTTAAATATGCAATCTGGATAATATGAACTTGGAATAGCACTATAAAATATGAATATATGCACAAATACATATGCATATTCATATACATTCTCCCTCTTCCTTTCTCACAGACACACAGACACACACACACACACGTAGCCCGCTGATCCTGGGGCTTCACTTAGCAAGCAGCATATTTGCCCTTCAGAGTATAAACAGTAACATGCCTATTGAAAAGTTTGGTTTCCCTCCTGCCCACTCACAATGGTAACAGCTTTTGGGGTGTCTTTTATGGGAGGTTGTAGTTCTTACACAAAGGCTGAGATTTCTTGCACCAGAATCTTGGCATGCAGTTTTTGCAACTGTTCCTGTATCAAGAGATTTAGTCATTCCTTTATGTTGGACTTAACACTGCTCACCTTAATTATTACAGTGCAAAAGGAAAGTGATTCAGCAAAGGAACCACCATTGAAGAAATTAAAACTGAGTGATGGAGGGAGGGAGGGAAGGACAATGAGAGGGAGAGAGGGACAATGGAAGGGAGGGAGGGAAGGAGGAAGGGACAAAGAGGGAGGGAAGGAAGGAAGGAAAGAAGGAAGGAAGGAAGGAAGGGACAATGGGAGAGAAGGAGGGAAGGAAGGCACCCACCCCAGTCCCACCCCCCTCCACCAGAGACCCACGGATTCCCCCCCACAGGCACCCCACAACTTGAGTGATGAGCTGGCCACGCCCCCCCCGGCCATTGATTTTGCTTGTCAAAAAGTTGCAAAAGGTGATCACATGACCCTGGGACACTGTGAATGTCATAAGTATGAATCAGTTGCCAAGCATCCAAATGTAAATCACATGACCCTGGGGATGCTGCAACAGTCATAAGTGTGAAAAATGGTCATAAGTCATTTTTTCCAGTGCCATTGTAACTTCGAACTGTCACTAAGCAAATTGTTGTAAGTCGAGGACTACCTGTACTTTTATCATTTTTTTTCCTTTTTGGGGTGGTGGTCAAGTTTTTGACACCTTGCTGGGTGACTGATGGTACTCGGATGTTGCCTTATCCTAAAAGTGGTACAATGGGTGAAAAGGTTGAAAAGCCCTGTCTTAGATTGTGCATGGATTTTCGCAGAATTAACGGAGTGTGCGTGCAGAACATGTACCCCTTCCCCCTCATGAAGGACATGCTAGGCCACTTAGCCAAGGGGAAGATATTCATGAAACTAGACCTGAGGGAGGCGTACTACCGAGTGAGAATTAAAGAAGGCGATGAGTGGAAGACGGCCTTCAATTGTCCCCTGGGGAGTTACCAGTTTAAAGTAATGACATTTGGACTACAGGGTGCCCCTGCAGTGTTCATGCAACCCATAAACGAGGTGTTGCATGAGCATCTTTACAAGGGGTCTTAGTGTACCTTGACATCATTTACACTGAGACCATGGACGAACATGTGAAGCTTGTGTGGCAAGTGCTAAAAAAGCTATTGGATGCTAAGCTGTATGCCAAGCTGTCTAAATGCGAATTCCACAAATCTAAACTGGACTACTTGGGCTACTGCCTGTCATGTGATGGAATAGAGATGGACCCGGGAAAGGTGAAATCCATCTTGGAGTGGCAAGCCCCTTGCACCCGCAAGCAGCTGCAAAGTTTTCTGGGGTTTGCAAACTTCTACAGGCAATTCATCCCCTCTTTTGCCAAGATTGCTTTGCCAATCACTGAGCTGTTAAAGACTGGGAAGGGAGGACAGAAGCCTCGGCCAAATCAGCCCTTGAACTGGACAATGGAATGCCAAGTGGCATTCCAGAAATTGAAGGGGCTGTTCGCCGCTGAACCCATGGTAAAACACCCAAACCCTGAAAAATCTTTGGTGATCTAGGCAGATGCCAGCGATGTGGCTGTGGGGGCCGTCCTCCTCCAATGGAACGCCAAGGGGGATTTACAGCCATGCGCGTACACATCCTGCAAATTGAAACAGAACGAAGATGGGTGGTGTGGGAGAAAGAGGCTTTTGCGGTATGATGGGCATTGCTAACTTGGAGACAGTTCCTGGAAGGGAGCAAAGTCCCCTTTGAAGTTTGGACTGATCATAAAAACCTAGAGGCTTTGAAAAACCCCTGCAAGCTTTCCCCTAAGCAAGTCAGATGGGCGCAGTACTTCAAGAGTTTTGATTTTGAGTTGAAGTACATCCCGGGGGGGGGGGCGGAAACTTCCTAGCTGACGCCCTATCCCACATGCCTCAATACAAAAGCACCCGGCAGGAGGTGGTGAGTTCGGCCATCCCTGACAGGCAGCAAGCAGCTCAAGCGACGACTAGGTGGCAGGAGAGAAAGAGGGGGTCACCCCCCCACCAATGCATTTGCCCAGCAACTGAAGCAAGAGTTGCCAACCGACCCATGGTTCACAGCTCATCAGGCAGAACTATGAGACACGAGTTGGTGTGGAAAGGTGACAGGTTGTATGTCCCCGACAGCCTGCGGCTGCAAGTTTTACAACACAGCCATAATGTCAAGCAGGCTGGTCACTTCAGCTCTCTTCCGCTTTCCATCCGAGTACTAATGGATCTGCGGAATGAGCCAATGCCATAGTGGAGCAGTACCTGTGTTGCTACGTCAACTATCAGCAGACGAACTGGGCAGAGTGGCTGCCATTTGCAGAAGTGGCATACAACAACACAGTACACAGCAGCACTGGTTTCACTCCATTTAAGTTGGCCACAGGAGTGGAGTTTGTGCCAATACCAGAATGCCCCCAGGAGCCCCCATCCTCGAGAACCCTGAGCGATTGGGTGAGTTCATGCCAGCGAGTCTGGGATGACGCAAAGAAGGCTTTAACTAAGGCAGCTGAGAGTCAGAAAAAACAGGCAGATAAGAAATGAGCTCCCTAGGAGGCTTTCCATGTAGGGCAGGCACGTCAAACTCACGACGTCACGTGACGTCGCACGTCGTATCGGGACTTTTTCCCCATTGCCGGCAATGGGGTGGGCGCGGGTTCGCCGTGACGCATCCGGCCCGGGGCCCGACAGTTTGACATGCCTGATGTAGGGGATAAAGTGTATCTGTCTACAAAATACCTTAAGCTGAAACAAAGTTGCAAAAAGTTAGGGCCAAAGTACATAGGTCCATTCCCCATAGTTAAAGTTATTAACCCAGTGACAGTTGAACTGAAATTGATGAGGTGGTTGGGGAAAGTGCATCCTGTATTCCATTGCAGTTTGCTAAAGCCATACAAGGAATCCACGCTGAGACCAGTCGGGATGGCAGCTCCCGCCCCGATAGTGGTGGAAGGGGAAACACACTAGAAGTAAAGCGAATCCTCGACTCCAGAATCCACAAAGGGAAATTGCAGTATTTCATTCAATGGGAGGGTTACCCCATGTCAGAATTTAGATGGGTGAAAGCTCAGCACGTGAGCGCAGATCGCTTGGTGAAGCGATTCCACACAAACTACCCACTGAAGCTGGGACTGGCACGAGGGAAGGATTAGCAGGCATTAATGTGTATTCTGTTTATTCTTTTTCCAGATTCTCTTTTCCTCCTAGCGGGGGCGACCTGTCAAGCTATGAACCCTACTGCCTTTAGGACTGCTGCGTGCTTCTAGCTTGCCAACAGATGCGGGGAGACGGGGCGAACTTTGAATCCACAGGTGTTCTTATCACCGTGAGACCCAAAGATTTATTTTGGCGAACTAAAGTGTCTTCTCATAATAATTACCGGGAGATGTATTGGACAGTGTGACCTGAACTGTCAGAGAGGAGAGGAGGAGATTCATTCTTTTAATTAACTGCTTCCCGCCATTTTGTCAGAGCTAGCTTTCACTTTGAACCTGCCGTAATGATTCTGCTCAATAAAAGTCACATTAGAGTAATGAATGACTCTGGTGTTTTCCTTAGTTGGGTTTTTCAGCCGGAGGTTGACCCTAAGGTAGCTCTCTAAACAAGTTAAATTCCATTGAGGGGTCCTGAGCCCCTACGCTCCGCTGGAAGCCTCCAGAGGGATGGTGAAGACTCAGGAGAAGATGCCTGAAACGGAGAAGCCAGCTGGAACCGGCTCGGGATGGATCAGTGGAACTCCAGCTGGAGCCAAGGGCAGCTTCGTAACCCCACCAGCCTCGACCCGACCCAAGCAGTGAGTTGAACAGAGGGAGCCAATCCCGGAGCAGATGGGGGGAGTGGAAGTGTTCAACTGGCCCAAGTTGGAGAGGTGGAGAGAAGAGCTGTGGAGAGCTGTCGAAGCTGAGTTCCAGTCGTACTGCCCCCAGCCCAAAGGAGCCAAGGGGATGGAGTGGTGGAGTTGTGAAGCCTCGGAGGGAATGGCACCCAGGGAGCGCTACCTGCCAAGGTGCGGCAGCCAGTCAGTAGAGCACCTGAGGCAGCAGTTCAGCAGCCTGGAGGTCTGTGGGTCGGTCCCACAGCTGGATGCCAGACCCCGAGGGGGTTGAGCCCCAACCCTGAGACCGACGCCAATCCCTTCACCCCAGCACTCGGTGGGAGCGGCAGCTGCGATGTTTTCCTTAGTTGGGCTTTTCAGCTAGAGGTTGACACTAAATTTGAAAGCGGTGCAAAATAATGCACATTTCATCTGATTCTCTTCCACCTTAATTCTTAAATACTCTGGGTATGCAATGTCCCTTATTATTTACTAGAGTGTGATTCTGGAGGTCTCTTCACAGCAAGCATCGGGGTGTGTGATGTCATTAAATAAAGTTGATATCTACTTACCACACTGTTTGATTTCTTTTTTGTGGTGTTTGTTGTTCAACAGAGCAGGCCAAATTCTTTTCTTTAGCAGAAAAGGATATTTGGATTCTGTGGTTCATCTGCTGTTGAACTTTATGCAGCCTGTTTCTTTACCAAAAGAAAGGTTTGTTTGTTGGACCCTCTGTCAGGGCAGGAAAGGAATATAATGCATGTACAGACTTTGTAGTATTTCCTTTTTTTTTTGTAATATATTTTATTTGTATTTGGTAATTTGGCTTTTAATAATACCTCATTACACACATCTTGCATTGGTAAAATTAATGTATCTTGTAAACATTTGTAAAATTCTGCCGGTAGCCCATCTGGGCCTGGTGTCTTATTATTTTTTTGTCTTTTAATAGCTTCTGTCAACTCCATCACTGTTATTTTCCCATTTAGCATATTTTTTTAAATTCTCTGAGATTTTTGGTAGCTTAGCATTTTCTAAGTATTGCCTTATTTTTTCCTGAGGAATTTCTTCTGTATTGTAAAGCGTTTCATAAAATTCTTTAATTATTTTTTTATTGCATCGTTTTGACATTGTAGATCGCCTCTCACATCTTGTAGTTTGTTTATCAATTTCTTCTCTCTTTCTTTTTTCAGTTTATAAGCCAACCATCTCCCCGGCTTATTAGCATTTTCAAAAAAGTTTTGTTTTGCTCTTTTGATTTGTTGAGCCATTTCTACAGCTTCTATTAGATTTAATTTGTGTTTTATTATCTCCATTTGTTTTTTAAGAGTTTTCTTTTGTGGGTCTCTTTGTAGTTCTAATTCTAGTTTTGTGAGTTCTTCTTTAAGCTTAGTGTCAACACTGCTAACATCGGATGTTCTTGCTTTGACAACATATGGAGATGCAGCCATTTTCCTTTACTTTGTTTTACTCTTAGAATTAGAGTTAGAAATAGATGATACTGGGGGGGAGGAGGAGGAATGTGCATGGGAGTTTAGTTAGACATAACAATATTGTAACTAGTGTGAGAACCAAGGTTTTTTTTAAATAAGAGATGATAAGAAATGGCGGGTTGAAGAACTGGAGGGAAAGCCTGCATTTCAAACTAATTGGAGAATGTCATGTATGACTGTTTTTTTTTGTAATATATTTTATTGATTTTTTAAAAAACATAAATCACTTGATAATTGGTGAACAGTGTGTTGTCTGGGTTACATTTGTAAAACAATCATTAACAATTAATTTCTATAATCCATATTTCACATAATTTTAGTTGATTTCCTCTTTCCCCAAAATATCCTCTTTTGCAAACATTGAGTTAATACAATTCTTATTGTTTTGATAAATAACAATTGAATATATATATTTTTTCCAATATTCCTAAAAATAATAATCATATCAGTATAATATTTCTTTTCTATTCAGTCATTCTGGTTGCCTTATCATAGATCCTGTTACAATCCTTATTTTAGTTTATTTCTCCCACCAAATTCTAGATATTCTTACTGGTGAAGATTTTCTCAAAAATTAATTACATTTACATTTACAAATTTAACTCTATTTTTTCCATATAAGCCATCTCACACTTTTACATTGCTTAAGAAATAGATAAAGCGATGAAAAAAAAAAAGAAAAAGAAAAGAAAGGAGAGCAAGAGTAAAGAAACATAAGAAATAACATACTACTTAAAATATATATCCCTCCTAGGCTAATATATATTTATTTCCTCAATTTCTTATTCTTTTTAACCGTAATTAAGAATATATTTAATCTTTAAACATTCCATTCAATACATCTAGTCATCTAGTCCTTTAACTCTTATTCAAAACATTTTTTACCCATTATAATTTTCTTAAATTCAGTCACATTTAAGTATCTAAAACATTTCCTTTATTTAAGTCATTTCAACTTTTTTATACTACTCATATCAAGAAAAAGAACACAAAAGAGAAAAAAGCATACTATATTATTTAGAGAATTCATCCCTCTTAGAATAGCATATATATTCCAAACTTTTTCTATTTCTTTAACCATATTCAAACAAATGTTTCTTTTTTAAGTATTCTCTCTGATAAGTCCCATCATCTATTTTCTTGGTTTCCACCTTAGTCTTTTTCCTTTGATCAGTATCTTTCTTAATCAATGTATTTTGCTGAATCAAAAGGTTTTTCCGTATCTTCGTAAATGGTGTAGATATAAAAAGTAAATCAGAATCTTTGTTAGGGGCATTTGCCCACTCATTTTTATTGGGAATCTTTTCCCTTCTTTTTCTCTCTGCTTCTCTTGTCGCTTTTTGTCTCTCCAGTTCCAGTGTTTTCCCTGGTATCTCTGTAGTACGTTTTATCCAGTCTTCTTTCTTATTCTCAAGTTTGTTTTGTAGTGTTGAAATATAAGTTGTCTTTTCCAAATCTAGTATTTCTTGTAAAAAAATTTCCACTTGGATTAAATCATACTCCTTTGTTTTGTAGAATTCCATCTTTAAGTCTCTATCCTCGAATTTATGTTCTGTCATCTGTTTTGTCTGTTCCTTCTCTGTTGTGTTTTCCTGAGGGTTTTTTTGGTATAAAATTGAATTGGAGATGAGTTAATTTATATTTTCAAAGTTATTCTGAATTTCTTTGTGATCTGAGAACATTGTTATTTGAATTAGTTGCAACATATCATATATCTCCTCTTGAAAAATATTCATTTTTTCTTGATAAGTATTTCCTATAAATCTCTGATTTTCCATGATGACCGAAAGTCCAGATTCCCCCCCCCCCCCTCTGGAAATAGCTTTGGAGTCACAGTTGAATAAATACTTATAGTCCAGAGAGTTCAAAAAAGTTCTTTTTTTTTGTTCCCTCAGGTTTGTAAGTCTCACTTTATCTTCACAGCTGTTCTCTATTGTTAAAGCTTTCAAGGTCACAAGTAGAGATTAGTTTATTCCCAGATTTTACCATGACTGTCATAGTCCTCATCCACCAGTAGGTGTCAGTACTGGTTCATTTTTCAGATTTTATTCCTCCATAGAAGGTTCAATTCGCCGCTTCCGTTAGCAAAAGAGTGGGGCAAACCCCCCCCCTTCACTCTCGGTTTTTTTTGCTTCTTGGGAATTTCTCCCCTTCAGGAAAGTCGATTAGGTACAATAGAGAAAATCAATGTTCTTACCCAGATTCAAGCACGCTGTTTACAATCAGCTTAAAATAGTGCTTTTCACTTCAGTTGCTCACAGCTTGGGCTAGACCACGGGTCGGCAACCCGCGGCTCCGGAGCCACATGTGGCTCTTTGAGCCTTCTCCTGTGGCTCCCAGCCTCCTCCGCCATTTGCAGAGAGAGAAACAGGATGTCAACGCTGTTAATATAGGATATTGTTGCATTGACAAGATATGCAGAACTGTCTGGTATTTTTGGAGTTAAATCAGATGACATGCAAAGGGAGGAGAATTATGAAGAAAGCGGGAGACTGGGAAGGGAAGTGAATCTTTGGCCTTCAGCCTAATTGGAAGACGTAAATCATGACAGTAAAGTAAGGGAGGAGTTAGCAAGATAAGACAGACGCAAGCCAGAGAAATCCAGATTCTGGCATCCGCTTTGTAATGTACCGAAGTATTGTAGCAAAACTCCTGGCAAGGAATACAAAATAAAGTAACTAAAAGAGAAAATAATGTGTCCGTTTTCAAAGAATGCTTCCTCCTTCGGACCACAACATCATGCCAGAATCTAAAAATTTTCAAACAACTGGGGGTGCATTACCCCACCTCTTTCTCCTAGCCTGGAGTGAGAATGACAGAATTCAAGAGCAGGCCAATCTATCATGAAACGGGAGTTTGTTGAATACAGCCCGGCAGCGACTGGTATCCCAGAGGGGGAAGTAACAGACAGCATGCTCTAGGAAAATGAATTTTGGCAGACGAATAAGAACCGGTGGACAGACAATGGGCAAACTGCCATTCGAGGCCTGGGTGAGTTACTGGAAATATCTCAAACCCCAGGGGAGAAAAGTAGAGACCCACTCCTGCAAAAAGAAGCCTACAGACCCTCCAATTCGTATCAGACAGCCTTTCAGACCCTGTCTTCCTCTATCAGGGACTCCAGCCCTGAAGAGAGAGGGATTCCATGTCTGAGGCCTCTGCAACAATGGGGAGTATGGCATTCGAAGCAGGCAGGGAGCAGACAACCTTTGAGCTCACCAGAGCTGATAGAGACCTTGCAACAGATTGGGATGGTGCAGGGCCCAGGAGATCAGCTGCTAGAGGGAGGACGGCCACAACAAGGAGATTGGCCCCAGCCCCCGAACGTGCAACCCCTGGGCATAAACCAGCAACCAGGATGCGGCCAGCAGCAGCAACAGCCACAGTGGGGGCCCCATTCTCCACCATTCAGAGCAACCTTCGATGGGGACCCAGAGAAACTGATTTTTTTCCTCAACCAAGTACTCTCTCACTTGAATCGCTGGGCTTATCTCTACCCAGACCCAGGGGCTATGGTCGATGTGATTGCGTCCGGCCTAGAGGGAGAAGCATCCGAATGGCTGAACAATCTATATAATGAGCAAGCCCCAGAATTGGAAGACCCCCACCTCTTCCTCCTGGGTCTGAAAGAAAGATTTGAGGACCCATCCCTTGACTTAAAAGCAAGAGAACAAATCCACAAAATAAAACAAGCTGGCAAGCCTGCCCTGGAGTACGTGCGAGAGTTTAGCAAGATAGCAGGTCGGATAGAGGGGTGGGCAGAGCAGTCCCTAATCCATCACTTCATTGAAGGATTAGATGATCACCTCGCCCAGGCCTGCATTATTCGAGCAGTACCTGACCGACTGCACGAGTGGTACCAGACAACGGTGAAGCTAGATGTTCAGCTCACCCGCTATAAAAAGCCTTCCCCACCTGAATCTGAGCAGCAACCAAAACAATCCGAACAACAATCACCCCCACGAGAACCTCCGGCTACCACGATGACTGGAAGAACCGGGCCACCTGCAAGCGCGTCAATAAAGTGTTTCCGGTGTGGAAAGAAGGGACATCGAGCAGCAAACTGTTCGGTCCCCTACCCCCAACTGCAGAGCAGTCCGGAACCAGCGACGAGAAGGAAACCTGCCCAGCGGCTAATGAGAGAAAAATACAACTGGGCCACACAAGCACCTGTTACCCAGATTACACCTCCCACACAAGAGAACGCCGGGACTCCAGGTGGACCCGCCCCCGCTCTACCCTCCTTTGACGGCGACGACGAAGGGGAGAACGACCCGATGGTGAGTCGACAAATCCCATCTTTTTCACTAGCCGCCAAGCTTACAATCCCTAAGTCGGGAGCACAAATAGACTTAAACGTACTAATTGATTCTGGATGCACCCGATGCATTATTAGCCTACCCTTTGCCATGAAAATGGGCATATGGGCAAAACAACTTTCCAACCCTGTGAGGTTCGAGCAAGCTGACGGCTCCCTGATGGGAGGGACTTTAGTCACACAATTAACTGAGCCCTTACGGCTAGAAATAGGGGCACACTGGGAATTTATTCGGTTCCTGGTGGCCCCAAAAATGACTGAGACTGTGATTCTAGGCTTAGCCTGGTTGGACAAATGGAAGCCACTTATCTGGTGGGAGAAAGGAATGAGAACTGTGAGACTACCTATAGGGCCTGAGCCTCCCACTGATTCAACTGACGTTGCGGGACACTTTAGGCCACCTAATGAGCGAGCACTCATAGCTGCCTCACCGTCACCAGATGAATCACTCATCCCCAACGAATACCGGGACTTAGCAGAGGCATTTAGTGAAAATGAATGCGATGTCCTACCCCCTCACAGACCCAATGACTGTTCTATCGAACTGGTGCCAGGAGCCAAACTTCCACGCCCGAGAATGTACGCCATGTCCCCCCTCGAGATGGAAGAGATGCAGCAATACATGAATAAAAACTTAGCAAGGGGGTTCATTGAACGGGCCAAATCTACTGTGGGAGCCCCCGTGTTATTTAAAGAAAAAAAAGATGGGTCTCTTCGTCTCTGCGTAGACTATAAGGGCCTCAACGCTGTGAGTGTGGAAAACAGATACCCCCTCCCCCTCCTAAAGGACTTATTAACTCATCTGGCTAAGGGGAGTGTCTTCACTAAATTAGACCTGAGAGAGGCGTACTACCGAGTGAGAATAAAAGAAGGAGATGAGTGGAAAACTGCCTTCAACTGCCCCATGGGGAGCTATCAATTCAAAGTCATGCCATTCGGACTACAGGGGGCCCCAGCCGTATTCATGCAGTTGATTAATGAAGTCCTACATGAACACTTGTACAAAGGGGTTCTGGTGTACCTTGACGATATTCTGATATACAGCACGAATATGACTGATCACATAAAGCTGGTGAGAGAAGTGTTAAAGAAACTATTGAATGCCAAGCTTTATGCCAAATTGTCAAAATGTGAATTTCACCAGACCCGATTAGATTACCTCGGCTACAGAATCTCCAACGAAGGCATTGAGATGGATCCAGCCAAGGTGAAAACTATAATCGAATGGCAGCCCCCCAAAACCCGCAAACAACTCCAGAGCTTTCTAGGTTTTGCCAACTTCTACCGTCAATTCATCCCCTCTTTTGCCAAAATTGCCCTACCCCTTACAGATTTACTCAAAACAGGGGAAAAAAGGAGGGAAGCCACGACCGGGCCAACCACTAGCATGGACTATGAACTGTCAAACAGCTTTTGAGAATTTAAAAAGACTATTTGCTGCCGAACCAGTCCTAAAGCACCCCTGTCTAGGGGAGCCCTTTGTAATTCAAGCCGACGCCAGTGATGTGGCAGTTGGAGCTGTATTGCTTCAAAAGAACAAGAAGGGAGTCCTGCAACCCTGCGCCTACACCTCCAAAAATTTACGGAAAGTGAACGGAGATGGGCAATATGGGAGAAGGAGGCCTTCGCAATTAGATGGGGGCTGTTAAACTGGCGACACTACCTGGAGGGGAGCAAGGTGCCATTCGAAGTATGGACAGATCACAAAAACCTAGAGGCACTGAAAACTCCTCGCAAATTGTCCCCAAAGCAAGTACGGTGGGCACAGTACTTTAACCGCTTCAACTTTACTCTAAAGTACATACCAGGGGGAAAAAACTTCCTAGCTGATGCGCTATCGAGATTGCCCCAATACAAAAGCGAACGTGAAGAAGTCAACGAGGCGATTATCTCCAATCCACAACCTGTTGCACAAATCACGCCTCGCAGGGTCCCAAATCCGGATGACCCTGGAGCAATGAAAATAAAACGAGAGGTCCTCATCGATCAATGGTTCAAAGATAACCAAACTTCCTTGACGTGCCGGGATGGTTTGGCTTACAAAGGCGGGAAACTGTATTTGCCCGAATCCCTCCGTCTCAATGCTCTCAAACACAGCCATGATGTAAAGCAGGGTGGACACTTTGGATATCTAAAAACACTACATCTCACCCGCCGGCAATTTGGTGGCCGGGACTGAAACGAGATGTGGAAAACTATGTGAAGTGTTGTACCGTATGTGCTACAATGAAAAGAATACCGGGGAAAACCCCTGGATTACTGCAGCCGGTGGCAGACCCTTCCCAACCCTGGGAAAAAATAGCTATGGACTTTATCGTAGACCTACCTGAGAGTAGAGGAAATACTGTCATCTGGACTGTAATAGACCTGTTTTAGAAGCAGGCTCATTTCATCGCCTGCAAAGGACTCCCATCCGCTCAACGACTGACTAAATTGTTCCTGAAATATCTACCGACTGCACGGCGCCCCTAAGCGAATAATCTCAGACGGGGGTGCAGTTCACAGCAAAGTTCTGGAGGAGTTTTCTTAAATTAATTGGATCATCTCAAGGCTTGTCATCTGCTTTTCATCCGGCCACCAATGGAGCTGCAGAAGCCGCTAACAAAATGGTGGAGCAATATCTCAGATGCTACGTGTCTTATCAACAGACGAACTGGACTGACCTCCTCCCCTTCGCAGAAGTGGCGTATAACAATTCTGTGCACAGCAGCACCGGCTACACACCTTTCAGAGTAGCCACAGGCAAAGAGTTCAGTCCAATTCCTGAATATCCCCAAGTGCCAACCGCTTCCCAGACACTTGACCAATGGGTGAGGGGATGGGAGGAAGTTTGGAGAAACACAAAAACTGCTTTAAAAAAGACTTTTGAAACCTATAAAAAACAAGCTGACAAAAAGAGGGCTCCCCAAAGAACGTTCCAAGTTGGGGAAAAGGTTTATTTGTCAACCAAATATTTACGCCTCAAATTACCCAGCAAGAAGTTAGGACCGAAATTCTTAGGGCCTTTTCCTATCGTAAAGGTCATCAATCCAGTCACTGTAAAACTGAAACTCCCTAGACTTTGGGGTAAAATTCACCCTGTCTTCCACAGTAGCTTGTTAA
Source organism: Azemiops feae (assembly GCA_023970755.1). Taxonomy (NCBI): domain Eukaryota; kingdom Metazoa; phylum Chordata; class Lepidosauria; order Squamata; family Viperidae; genus Azemiops; species Azemiops feae. The sequence continues at coordinate 102,791 of JALGBA010003924.1, forward strand.
AACCTTATCGGGGCTCCACTTTAAGACCTCCCCCGAAGAAAGCACCTGGGCCCCTCGTAGTTGCGGGACAGACCCATTATGAAGTGAAACATATTCTTGATTCTAGAATTTTTAAAGGGAAATTGCAGTACCTAGTACAATGGAAGGGATACCCGATGTCTGAAGCCACTTGGGTGAAATCCAGTGAGGTGAAAGCTGACAGGCTCGTCAAAAGGTTTCATACGAAATATCCCAACAAACCGAAGACTAGTCATTAATATATGCTTTTGTTTACATTACAGGATCTGTCCTTTTTGTAAGGGGGGCCGGATGTCAACGCTGTTGATATAGGATATTGTTGCATTGACAAGATATGCAGAACTGTCTGGTATTTTTGGAGTTAAATCAGATGACATGCAAAGGGAGGAGAATTATGAAGAAAGCGGGAGACTGGGAAGGGAAGTGAATCTTTGGCCTCCAGCCTAATTGGAAGACGTAAATCATGACAGTAAAGGGAGGAGTTAGCAAGATAAGACAGACGCAAGCCAGAGAAATCCAGATTCTGGCATCCGCTTTGTAATGTACCGAAGTATTGTAGCAAAACTCATGGCAAGGAATACAAAATAAAGTAACTAAAAGAGAAAATAATATGTCTGTTTTCAAGGAATGCTTCCTCCTTCGGACCACAACACAGAGACAGATAGAGGCACTTGCGCTTCCCTTCTCTCTCTCTCTCTCTCTCTCTCTGTGTGTGTAAAAAAGAGAGTGGCCTCACGCTGTTCTCCGACAAGCTGACAAGCTTATTGGGCGGGGCTCCTGCCTTTGCTGCGTCTCCGCAGGAAGCAGCAGAAAGCAGAAAGCAGCTCGCTCTCTCTCTCTCTCTCACACAAACACACACACACACTCACACTGAGTGGGCGAAGAGGACTGGCAGACCAAGGGTAGGAGAGAGCCAGCCCAATAAGAATGTGTGTCAGCTTGTCAGAGAACAGCATCAGGCCAGCTGACCAGGTGAGCAGAAGATCAGAGAGAGGGGGAGAGAGAGAGGGGGAAGAGAAAGAGAGGGAGGGAGAGAGAGGGAGGGAGGGAGGGAGAGAGAGAGAGAGAGAACTCATGCACAGCAGCCTCTATTTTTTTTAAACTCTTGAATCAAGACGACCCCCCCCCCCCCGGCACGCGCAGAAATGGGTCCAAGTGGCTCTTTGAGTGTTTAAGGTTGCCGACCCCTGGGCTAGACTCTGGAGTTAGGCTAGCCTTTCTCCTGTTGGTTTCTGGAAGGCTTCTCCTGGACCGATCGGGTCGACCGCCATCTGTCCGAGGTCCCTGGGACTTCCTTCCTTCATTGCCACCTCTCCGGGGCGGCTTCTGGCCCATTTAGGGTCCCCTAACAGGAAGAAACTCAGCTGGAGGGCACGGAGTCCCGAACCCCTCAACTGCTGTGCTGTGCTGCGCGCAGGACCGGAAGTCCCAGACTTTGTAGTATTTCCTGTTACACTCCTGTTCCAAACCAATATACTGGGAAAAAATCAAGGGAGGACAACCCAATCCGTGATCTAAAATGAAGGAATCAAGCTCAATGTTTTATCATGAATATATGCTGAGAAATTATCTACATAGGGAACGGCCAGCTGTAAATTAATACTGAATATATCTATTTTTTCGAGCAAACATTTAATTGCATAAGAATGTTAACATACAGTTAAATGACCAAGGTAGAGAAAGATTAGCATTTTTTAATCTCTTAGCAGACATAGAAGACTAGTCTATTCCCTCAATCCCCCTTCAAAGAAAGGGTTAACACAGTACATGCAAACTTGAGATACTTAGAGCAAAGACAGAATAGGAACATCCTAAAATCACTTGTCACATCAACCTTTCACTGTTCCTTCTGATCCTCCTATACATGGAGCAGATAAGACGGGAGTTAATCATAAATGCCACTAACCTCTTCTGTTGTTTAGTGGAAAAAGGCTTTTTGTTTTTGCAGCCCAGAGGCACTGAGGATAAAACATTAATATGTAAACAAGTGAAACTTTCAGGGAAAAAATAGTTGAGATTTCTGGGAGTGGAAGATTCCCTAGACAGCATTTATCTGAGGTACTGATACTCAGCGGTGGGAGCACCCAAAGCAGCGTAGAGTCAGGGAAGCGGTGCTGAGTCAGCAGAGCAACAGCCCAGCAAAGCAGCAGTGTCCCAGCAGAGCAGTGGCGCAGTGTCCCAGCAGAGCAGTGGCGCAGTGGCAGTGGGAGTATCCAGTGCATGGAGTCGGGTGTGTGTGTGTGTGTGAACACACTGAAGGGAAAGCAGGCAGCAGTGGAGCAGCATTTTCTAAAGACCAGTCTGAGATTCCCTGGATCAGTAGAAACAGGAATGGGCTGACGTGCAGCAACTGGGAATGGCGGAAGTGCAGAATAAGTTAAGGAATTTCAACACTAGCCACAAAAGGAGCTAAATTTCAACACTAGCCATGGGAGGAGATAAAGCAGGTATTATTCCAGCATTAACCTCAAAAGATTAAAAAAAATAATTTTAACCTCAAAAGATTAAAAAAAATAATTTTAAACTTACAGGAAGTTAGGTTTTTGAATTTTATCATTTTTAAATGTTATATAATTTTTAAACTCTAAATTTTTATATATAAAATTTTAATTTTTAAAATTTTTGAACTTTTATATGGTTTTTATAATTTCTAAATATTAAATAAATTTTAAATGTTTAAAAAACTCTAAACTTGTATATGATTTTTTTTAATTCTTAAATTTTCCATAAATTAAAAAAAAAATTAAATTTTTATATATTGATAATTTTGCAATTTTAATTTTAAATAAAAAGAAGAGGTAAACCTATTTTAACATCTACACTTTTAAAAAAACCATGGAAAAACACACAGTCATGGAAAAAAAGTCTAACAATGTTTTAATCCAGGGAGGTATGTTGTCTTCCTGGAGAAAAAATCAAAGATGTGGCCGAGAACCTAACCAAAATAATTAGGCCCACAGATTACTACCCTTTCCTCCTCCTTCACATTGGGACGAATAACAAAACAAAGAACCTGATTACAATATTAAGAGATTATAAGCAACTACTAGGCAATAAAGTTAAGGAGCTAGGAGCACAAGTAGTGTTCTCATCAGTACTCCCAACGAAAGGCCAACCCCCATTGAGGCAAAAAAGAATTCTAGAAATAAACCACTGGCTAAATGGTTGGTGTCACCAAGAAAACTTTGGTTTCCTCGAACATGGACTGCATTTCCTATGCGAAGGACTCTTGGCAAGGGATGGGCTGCACCTTACTAAAACAGAGGAAAATGTACTCGGAAAAAGACTGGCCCAACTCATCAGGAGGGCTTTAAAATAAAATTGAGGGGGAAGGGTGACCAATCTTTAGAATCTCTATAACACAAAACCAGTCATAAATCCCAAGAAAACAAATCAAACAATGAGGTAGGGAGTGATAAGAAAGAAAAACTCCAACAACAATCAGGAGATGCAGGAAACATACCCACGGACAGGCATAAAGGTCTTAAATGCTTATATATAAATGCTCAAAGCTTGGGGAACAAATAGGGTGAACTAGAAGCAATAGTACACAAGGGCGGTTATGACATAGTTGGCATTACAGAAACCTGGTGGGACAAAACTCATGACTGGAATGGACTGATGGATGGATACAAATTGTTCAAAAGAAATAGATCTACAAAAAGAGGAGGGGGAGTTGCACTATATGTAAGAGAACACTACATATCTGCAGAAATGCACATGATCCAAGACAAAATCTCTCCAGAATGTATATGGGTCAATATAAAAGGGGGGGAAAGTGACATTACCATAGGTGTATATTACAGGCCACCCAACCAATCAGAAGAAATAGATGAACTCTTTGCCAACCAGTTAACAAACGTATGTAGGAAGCATACCACAGTTGTAATGGGAGACTTCAACTATCCAGTTATCAACTGGGAGACAAACTCTGCAGCGAGCGGGAGATCAGATTCCTAATCAACCTAGCTGACAACTTTGTCACCCAAAAGGTGGAGGAGGGAACTAGACGTAAAGCTATACTGGACTTAATCCTTACAAATAAGAGAAGAAGTGATAGGGGGAATTGAAATTGCCGGAACCTTTGGTGAAAGTGACCATGTCATACTGGAATTTAACATAATGCAAACACAAGCAATAGAAAATAATCCAACCAGAGTCTTAAACTTCAAAAGAGCTGATTTTAACAAACTCAGAGAGAACCTAGGAAAGATTCCATGGACGAAAATCCTAAAGGGGAAAACAACTCAAGAAGTGTGGGAAACTCTGAAAACTATGATAATAAAAGCTCAGTCCAGCACAATACCACTGAAAAAGAAAAACAAGAAACTCAAGAAGAAACCAGTATAGCTGCACAAAGCTCTCTCTGACAAACTTAAAGACAAAAAGGACAAGTACAAAAACTGGAAAGAGGGACACATAATTAAGGCTGATTATCAGCAGACAGCCAGAACATGCAAAGACGAAGTCAGGAAAAAAAAGGCTCAGAATGAACAAAGACTTGCAACAGAAATCAAGGACAATAAAAAAAAGTTTCTTTCAACATATTAATAATAAGAAAAAAGTCAAGGAAACTGTAGGTCCACTAAAGAGAGAAGATGGCAAGGAAGTAACAGGCAGTAGGGAGAAAGCAGAGCTGCTTAACTCATTATTTGCATCAGTCTTCACACAAAAAGAAATTATAGCCCAACATACAAAAAAAAAACTACTGCAAAAGACAAACTAGAAACAAAAATTAAAATAAGCAAGAAAATGGTAAGAGAACACCTATCTGACCTTGACGAATATAAATCACCGGGACCTGACTGATTACATCCCAGAGTTCTGAAGGAGCTGGCAGATGTTATCTCAGAACCATTGCACCTTATCTTTCAAAAATCCTGGAGCACCGGGGAAGTACCTGAGGATTAGAAAAGGGTGGTTCCCATCTTCAAGAAAGGAAAAAAAGCAGACCCAGGAAACTACAGACCAATCAGTCTAACATCAATACCTGGGAAGATCCTGGAAAAGATAATCAAAAAACAACTGCGAACAACTAGAAGCAAAAAAAGTTATAACTGGTAGCCAGCACGGGTTTGTCAAAAACAGATCATGCCAAACCAATCTTATTTCATTCTTTGATAAAGTGACCAAATTAGTAGACCAGCGAAACGCTGTGGACATAGTATACTTAGATTTCAGTAAGGCATTTGACAAAGTAGACCACAACTTGCTTAGTAAGCATAGAAAAAGGTGGGATAGACAACATCACCACCAGATGGATCTGTAGCTGGCTGACAAACCGTACTCAGCGAGTAGTCCTCAATGGTACTACATCCACATGGAGAGAAGTAAGCAGTGGGGTACCACAAGGCTCCGTCTTAGGCCCAGTACTCTTCAATATCTTCATCAATGACTTAGATGAGGGAATAGAAGGGGAACTCATCAAATTTGCAGATGACATTAAACTGGCAGGAATAGCCAATACCCCAGAAGACAAGCTCAGGGTCCAAAAAGATCTTGACAGACTTGAACAATGGGCCCTATCCAACAAAATGAATTTTAATGTGGAGAAAAGCAAAGTTTTACATTTAGGCAGGAAAAATCAAAGGTATAAGTACAGATTAGGCGAGACCTGGCTCAAAAACAGTAACTGTGAGAGGGACCTTGGAATCCTAGTGGACGATCACTTGACTATGAGCCAGCAGTGTGCAGCAGCAGCCAAAAAAGTTAATACAATCCTGGGTTGTATAAACAGAGGCATAGAATCAAGATCACACGAAATATTAGTACTGCTTTATAAAACTCTAGTAAGACCACACCTGGAATACTGCAACCAATTTTGGTCACCATACTACAAAAAAGATGTTGAGACTTTGGAAAAAGTTCAGAGAAGAGCAAATAAATAATCAAAGGCCTGGAGACTACAGGTAGTCCTCGAGTTACGAGTGTAATGGAGCCTGCACATTCAATTCGTAACTCGAAAACCTGTGGGAGTAAATCTCGTACCTCAAACGAGATCACTCCCTGCTCGTTAAAATGCACATGGCTTGTTAAGTGAACATGAGGTATCTCAGGGTGGGGAACGCCGTGGAGGGTTAGGGTTAGGTTTGGGGGCCTAGTGATGGAACAGGCCCCCAAGGCCTCCCTGGCCCACTAAGATACTTCATGCTTCCCCCTCCCTTCATACTGCGCTGGACTCACCTTGAAAAGATCCGTCTCCTCTGTGCCGCGGTTCCTACTGCCGCCTGGATCTGAGGCTGGGGGACGCTTCCGCGTGCCTCCGGAGGCCCGATCCAGGTATCGGAGGTCTTTTCCGGGCTGTTGCCGCCCAGAAACAGGCCTCCGGAGAGCCGCGGAAGCGTCCGCTGGTCTCAGATCCAGGCGGCAGAGGCCTGGAAAAGGCCTCTGATGCCTGGATCCGGCTGTCATGGTTCCGACAGATGAAACTCTTCAAAGAACTTCGAGGCATTGTTTACCTTAAAGAATCTTTATTGGAGTAGCATAGCTTCGGCACTAACATAGTTGCAGCCAAAATCTGGATTCCCCTCCCCTTAGCACACAGTATCAAACACAATTCCCTCCTCTAATTAACAGTCATAAATCACATTCTCCAATTAGTTTGAAATGCAGGCTTTCCCTCCTCTTTTCCAACCCACCATTCCTTATCATCTCTTATTTCAAAAGCTCTGAATTCACACACTATTACAATATTGTTATGTCTAACTAACTCCCATCACATTCCTCCACCTCCCCCAATATCATCTAATTCTAAGAGTAAAGCATAAGAAAGAAAAAGGCTGCATCTCCATATGTTGTCAAAGCAAGAACATCCAATGTTAGCAGCGTTGACATCCGGCCCCCCTTACAAAAAGGACAGATCCTATAGCGTAAAAAAAAAAGCGTATGTTAGGGACTGTCTCTAGGTTTGTTAGGGTGTTTCTTATAGAATCTTTTGATGAGCCTGTCGGCTTTCACCCAAGTAGCTTCAGATAGCGAGTATCCCTTCCATTGTACTAGGTACTGCAATTTCCCTTTAAAATTTCTAGAATCAAGACTACGCTTTACTTCATAGTGAGGGGTCTGGGTGCCTTCTTAGGGGGAGGTCTTAAAGTGGATTCTCGCAAAGGTTTCAACAAGCTGCAATGGAAGATAGGGTGAATTCTCCCTAAAAGCCTAGGGAGTTTTAATTCTACTGTGACCGAGTTGATGATTCTTACGATGGGGAAAGGCCCCAAGAATTTCGGTCCTAATTTCTTACTGGGTAATTTAAGGGGTAAATATTTAGTCGACAGATAGACCTTTTCCCCAACTTGGAATGTTCTTTGAGGGGCTCTCTTTTTGTATGCCTGCTTTTTATAAGTCTCGGAAATCTTTTTTAAAGCAGCTTTCGTGGCTTTCCAAACCTCTTCCCACCCCCTCACCCATTGATCAAGTGTCTGAGAAGCGGAGGGCGCTTGAGGGTATTCAGGTATTGGGCTGAACTCTTTTCCTGTAGCTACTCTGAAAGGCGTGAAGCCAGTGCTGCTGTGAACAGAGTTGTTGTAAGCCACCTCTGCAAAAGGGAGGAGGTCGGTCCAGTTGGTTTGTTAGTAGCAAATATAACATCTGAGATATTGTTCCACCATCTTTTTTTTTTTTAAATGTTTTATTATTTTTATGGGGATAAAAAGGGAAAGGTAGGGAAAGGTATAACATAGGGTAAAAAAAACAAGGATTAGACCAGGGGTAGGGGTAGATACAATAATGGGGTTACCCCCAACAATAAATCAACGCTTTAGCAAGCAGACTATCGTCCGGGTATACATATTAAATATGCATAGTTAACATAATACTAAAAAGCTATATTAAATAAATTTATCACTATTAATAATAAAAACTTAACCAATACATATCGTTCATTCTGTAAATAACAATAATCAGTATACTATTAGTAATATATTACTAACTAAATATAGTTACATATAAATACCAATATAATGCTTATCAATTATAATTACTTATAGTTAAAAGTAAACATCTAACAGAGAAGTTAAAAAATATTTTAAAAAAAAACATCATTTATCTTATTTAATTTCATAACCTTTTTTCATTCTGTCTTATTGCTAACCATTGATAAAAATTTTCCCATGTTTTATAGTAAATTGTATCTTCTTTCTCTTTGATTTCTAAAGTTAATCTATCCATTTCTGCACATTCCAATATTTTCGTAATAATAATCTGATCAGGTGGTATCTTTTCATTTTTCCAAAATTGGGCAAATGCTATTCTCGCAGCTGTTAATATATGTAAAATTAAATATTCATTCTCTTTTCCGTAGTTAGATCCTAATATCCCTAATAAAAACAGTTCCGGTTTGAATTCTATCTGTATCTTAGTCATCTTTTCTAACCATATATGGATTTTAAACCAATATTTCTTTGCATTAGGGCATATCCACCAGATATGATAAGTTCCTGGTTTTTGTTTACATTTCCAACAAATATTTGGTACATTTTTAAACATTTTCTCTAGTCTAACTGGTGTCATATGCCATCTGTAAAACATTTTATATAAATTCTCCTTATATGCAACCGCTTTAGTAAGTTTGATATTTCGATCCCACAGTTTTTGCCAATCTTCTAAGTCTATAGAATATCCAAAGTTCTTAGCCCATACTATCATTGTTTCTTTTACTTGTTCTTCTTCCATCTTCCATCTTAGCAGAAATTTATAGTTTTTTAATCAAATTTTCATCTGTTTTTAGCAATATTTTATCTAATGGTGTCTGTTCTTTATAAAATCCTGTAGACTTTATATCTTTTTCATATCTTGTCTGAATTTGCAAGTAAGACCACCATGTTAAGTCAATACCCTGTTGCTGAAGAGTTTGTCTGTCTTTAAGTTTCCCGTCTTTGTCCAAAATATCTTTATAACTAACGAGTTTATCATAGTTAATTAAATTTGGATAGGAAAAGGCTTCCATTGTCGAGAGCCACTCTGGTATTTTCATGTAAATTTTATGTTTAATTCTTTCCCACTCTGAAAACAAAACATTCCTTATAGCATGATTTTGAAAATATTTATGTACTTTATTTTTCTCATACCACAGAAATGCATGCCAACCTAATTGCAGATCATGCCCCTCTAAATAGAGAAGTCGTTTATTTCTCAGTGTGATCCATTCTTTAAGCCAAAGCAAAATAGTTGCCTGATAATAAAGTCTCCAATCCGGGAGTCCGAAGCCCCTCTGTCTTTGGAATCTTGTAATAATTTAATTTTAATTCTAGCTTTTTTCCCTTGCCATATAAATCTCATTATTGTAGCATTCAATTCATCGAAAAATTTTTGATTTAACTTAACAGGAACCGTTTGAAAAAGAAAAATTAGCTTAGGTAAAATGTTCATCTTAACAGTCGCTATCCTTCCTAGCAATGATAATTGAAGATTTTTCCATTTCTCCAAATCCACTTTTATTTGTTTTAATAGTCTCTCATAGTTGTCCTCTTTTATTGTTGTGTATTTTGAAGTTAAATGGATACCTAAATATTTAACTTTTTTAGCTATTTGAAGGTTTGTCTTTTTAGCAAATTGAATTTTTTGTTTGTCTGTTAAGTTCTTCATTAATACTTTGGTCTTTTCCTTATTTATCTTCAACCCCGCCACTTCTCCAAATTTCTCTATTTTCCGCAACAGTTTAACAGCTGTTTCTAATGGCTCCTCCAAAATAAAAACTAAATCATCTGCAAAAGCCTGTAGTTTGTATTTTTGGTCTTTTATCTCCAATCCTTTAATCTCAATATCTTGCCTAATATTCCTAGCCAACACTTCCAATGTAAAAATGAATAACAAAGGGGACAGTGGACATCCCTGTCTTGTGCCTTTTTTAATTTCAAAGCTATCTGTGTAATCTCCATTTATAAGTATCCTTGCTGATTGTTTATTATAAATTGCTTGAATTGCATTTATAAAATTTTCGCCAAAGTCCATCTCCTTCAACTGTAGAAACAAAAATTGCCAATTAAGATTATCAAAAGCTTTTTGCGCGTCAAGAAATATAAGCGCCAACTGTTTCCCCGGATGGTTTTCGTAATATTCCAACACATTTAAAATAATCCTTAAATTATTCTTTATCTGCCTTTTTGGTAAAAAGCCATTTTGGTCTGAATGGACGAATTCAGTCAAAAATTTCTTCATTCTTTCTGCCATTATTGTAGTAAATATTTTATAATCCACGTTTAATAACGATATTGGTCTATAATTTTTAATTTGTGTAAGATCAGTGTCTTCTTTAGGTATAAGGGAAATGTTGGCTTCTTTCCATGAATTTGGTATTTTTGTCTCTGAAAAGGCTTCATTACAAAGATCTTTCAAAATCGGGCTGACAATGTCTTGTAAAGCTATATAGAATTCTGCAGGGAGACCATCAGGTCCCGGAGTTTTATCCTTCTTTTGCCTTTTTATCGCCTCTGTAATCTCCATCATTGTTATGTTCTCATTTAGTATGTATTGCATATTCTCTGGTACCTTTGGAAGATCCGCTTCTTTTAAATATTCCTGTATTGCCTCATTCGAAACCACCTCAGTCTTATAAAGTGTCTCATAATAATAGTAATTTTTTTAATTGCATCATTATGGCAGTATAATTGGCCTTTTGAATCTTGTAATTTACTTATCAGTCTTTTTTCTCTTTCTTTTTTCAATTTATATGCCAGCCATCTTCCGGGTTTATTGGCATTTTCAAAAAAAATCTGTTTACATCATTTAATCTGTTGTGCCCTTATATCCATCTCCAGTAAATTTAATTTGTGTTTTATTAATTCCATTTGTGTCTTCAATTTTTTCTTTTGTGGATCATTTCGTAGCTCCAGTTCCAAGTTACTAAGTTGTTCTTTCAATCTAAGCTGTGTTTGTTTCTTTTCTTTATTCTTTTTGGCAACATAAGTTATAGCCACGCCCCTAAAATAAGCTTTCGCTGTATCCCATACATTTTGAATGGAGGTTTCTTCTTTATTTATTTTTTAAAAAAATTCCATTTCTTTCGTTGCTAGTTGTAAAAATTCTTTTTCTTTCAGTATAGCTTTGTTCAGCCACCATCTTAGTTTCTTTCTAGTTCCTTTCCACGTCATTCTAATTGGATTATGGTCTGCCCAAATATTAGGTTCTATTTCAATCTCCTGTATCATAGTCTTTAAATCATAAGAAGTCCATATCATATCAATTCGTGACCAGGATTTATGGCTATGTGAGTAAAATGTATATTGTGCTTTATCTGGGTTCATTTCTCTCCATATATCTTGTATACCTAATTCGTCTTTCATCTTTAGAAAAGAATTAGATAAGGTATTTCCCCCTTTTTTCCCTTGTTTATAGCTCTTATAATCCTGTTTTGCATCAGCTATCGCATTAAAGTCTCCAAGAATACAAAGATTTTGATAGTTTAATTCCATTAATTTATCATATAATTGCTGAAAAAATTGGTCTTGTTTCTCATTGGGGGCATATATCGCAATCATCAAAATTTGTTTTTGATTCCATGTAATTTCCACCATTAATAGTCTTCCTTCATCATCAACATAAATTTGTTTTGGATTCATCTTCTCTTTTATATAAAGGGCTACCCCTCTTTTCTTTTGCAATGCCGACGAAAAATAAAGTTTGCCTATTTTTGGTTGTTCTAAGAGTCTAAAGTGTTGTCTTTTTATATGCGTCTCTTACAGGGGCTGCTTTGGGTTCAGTAAGCCGGCTACTGCCGGCTCCCGTTCCTCAAAGGTTCGCCCTTCGGTGGCCACCTCTCCAGGGTGGCATTTAGCCCAAATGGGCCCGCCAGTGAAGAAATTTCGGACCCGGAGAGCGGAGCAATTTTCCCCGGGTCTACAGTCAGCGACATCACCGGAAGCATTTCGTTCCACCATCTTGTTAGCGGCTTCCGCGGCCCCATTAGTAGGCGGGTGAAAAGCAGATGATAGACCTTGAGATGATCCAATTAATTTAAGAAACCTCCTCCAAAACCTAGCTGTGAACTGCACACCCCTGTCCAAAATTATTTGTTTAGGGGCTCCGTGCAGCCGGTAGATATGTTTCAAGAACAGTTTAGTCAGTCGTTGGGCAGACGGGAGTCCTTTGCAGGCGATGAAGTGAGCCTGTTTTGAGAATAGGTCTATCACAGTCCAGATGACTGTATTTCCTCTACTTTCAGGGAGGTCTACTATAAAGTCCATAGCAATTTCTTCCCATGGTTGAGAGGGGTCTGCCACCGGCTGCAGTAACCCAGGGGTGGCACATACATGGTGGCACATACAGTACAACTCCTGACATAATTTTCCACATCCCGTTTTAATCCCGGCCACCAGAACTGCCGGCAGATGAGATGTAGAGTTTTTAAATATCCGAAGTGTCCAGCTTGTTTTACGTCATGGCTGTGTTTGAGAGCGTTAAGATAGAGGGCCTCTGGCAAGTACAATTTCCCCCCTTCCAAGCCAAACCATCCCTGCATGTTAGGGAGGTTTGATTGTCCTTGAACCATTGATTGGTGAGGAGCTCGTTTTATTTTCTTTGCCCCAGGGTCATCAGGATTAGGGGCCCTGCAAGGCGTGAGTTGAGCAGCAGTTTGCAGATTGGAGATAATTGCCTCATTAATCTCTTTGTGCTGGCTTTTGTACTGGGGCAGTCTGGATAGAGCATCAGCTAGGAAGTTTTTCCCTCCCGGAATGTACTTTAGAGTGAAGTTAAAACGATTAAAGTATTGTGCCCAGCGCACCTGTTTCAGGGACAATTTGCGAGGAATTTTCAGTGCTTCTAGATTTTTGTGATCTGTCCATACTTCAAAAGGCACCTTGCTCCCTTCTAGTGTCTCCAGTTGAATAGAGCCCATCTGATTGCGAAAGCCTCCTTTTCCCAGATCGCCCACCTCCTTTCACTCTCAGTAAATTTTTTCGAGGTGTAGGCGCAGGGTTGCAAGGCTCCACTTTGGTTCTTTTGCAGCAATACAGCTCCGACGGCCACGTCGCTGGCGTCGGCTTGAATTACAAAGGGCTCCCCTGGGCACAGGTGCTTTACGACCGGCTCAACAGCAAATAGTCTTTTTAGATTCTCAAAAGCAGTTTGACAGCCCATAGTCCATGCTAGTGGTTGGCCCGGTCACGGTTTCCCTCCTCCTTTGCCTGTTTTGAGACGTTCTGTAAGGGGTAGGGCAATCTCAGCAAAGGAGGGGATGAATTGACAGTAGAAGTTGGCAAAACCTAGGAAGCTCTGGAGCTGTTTGCGAGTCTTTGGGGGTTGCCATTCAATTACAGCTTTCACTTTGGCTGGGTCCATTTCAATGCCCTCGTTGAAAATTCTATAGCCAAGATAATCTAATCGGGTCTGGTGAAATTCACATTTTGACAGTTTGACATAGAGCTTGGCATTTAATAGTTTCTTTAACACTTCTCTTACCAGCTTTATACGATCAGTCATATTTGTGCTGTATATCAGGATGTCATCAAGATACACCAGAACCCCTTTGTATAAATGATCATGTAGGACCTCATTAATCAACTGCATGAATACGGCTGGGCCCCCCTGTAGTCCAAATGGCATGACTTTGAACTGATAGCTCCCCATGGGGCAGTTGGAGGCAGTTTTCCACTCGTCTCCCTCCTTTATTCTCACCCGGTAATACGCCTCTCTCAGGTCTCATTTAGTGAAGACACTCCCCTTAGCCAGGTGGGTTAGTAAGTCCTTCAGGAGGGGGAGGGGGTATTTATTTTCCACACTCACAGCGTTAAGACCCTTATAGTCTACACAGAGACGAAGAGACCCATCTTTTTTTTCTTTAAACAACACAGGGGCTCCCACAGCAAACTTGGTCCGTTCAATGAACCCCCTCTCTAGGTTTTTGTCCACATATCGCTGCATCTCCTCCATTTCGAGGGGGGACATGGCGTACATTCTCGGTCGTGGGAGTTTGGCTCCCGGCAACAGTTCAATGGAACAATCATTGGGTCGGTGGGGAGGCAGGGTGTCGCATTCCTTCTCACTAAATGCCTCTGCCAGGTCCCGGTAGTCGCTGGGGATGAGTGGCTGGCCTGGTGGCGGTGAGGCAGCCATGTGCGCTCGCTCGTTGGGTGGGCTAAAATTTCTTGTAACATCCGTTGAATCAATAGGGGGCTTGGGCCCTATAGGTAGCCTTACAGTTCTCATTCCCTTCTCCCACGAGATAAATGGCTTCCATTTGTCCAACCAGGCTAATCCTAGGATCACAGTCTCAGTCATTTTTGGAGCCACCAGGAAACGAATGAACTCCCAGTGCTCACCTATTTCTAAGCGTAGGGGCTCAGTTAATTGAGTGACTAAAGTCCCTCCCATCAGGGAGCCATCGGCTTGCTCAAACCTCACAGGTTTGGAGAGCAGCTTTGCTCGTATGCCCATTTTCATGGCAAATGGCAAGCTAATGACGCACCAGGAGCATCCGGAATCGACTAGCACTTTTAAGTCTGCCTGTGCTCCCGACTTAGGGATTATGAGTTTGGCTGGCAGTGAGAAAGATGGGACATGTCGACTCACCATCGGGTTGTTCTCTCCTTCGTCATCACTGTTGAAAGAGGGTAGAGCGGGGGTGGATCCAGCCTTAGTCCTGGCATCCTCCTGCATGGGGGATGTGACTTGAGCAACCGGTTCCTGTGTGATCCAGTTGGATTTCTCTCTCATTGGCTGCTGGGCAGGTTTTTTTCTCGCTGCTGGTCCCGGTCTACTCTGCTGTTGAAGGTAGGGGACTGGGCAATTCGCTGCTCGATGTCCCTGCTGTCCGCATCGGAAGCACTTGATTGGCGGGCCTGCAGGTGGCCTGGGTCCTTCAGCAGTCGCAGCAATTGGAAGTTTTCGGGGGGGGGGGGTTGCCGTTTGGTTTGCTCTGGCTTCGGCTCAGCTTCAGGTGGGGGAGGCTTCTTATAGCAGGCGAGCTGAACATCTAGTCTTACCGCTGCCTGGTACCATTATTGCAGCTGATCAGGTACTGCTCTATAGATGCATGCCTGAGAGAGGTGATCATCCAACCCTTCCCTGAAGTGATGGACTATTGACTGCTCAGGCCACCTCTCTATCCGACCGGCTAACTTGCGAAACTCTTGTACGTACTCCAGGGCAGGCCTGCCGGCTTGTTTTATCTTATGGATTTGTTCTTCTGCTTTGAGGGCAATGGATGGGTCCTCAAATCTTTCTCTCAGTCCCAGGAGGAAGAGGTGGGGATCCTCCAATTCGGGGGCTTGCTCATTATATAAATTGTTCAGCCATTCGGATGCTTCTCCCTCTAAGCTGGATGCAATCACATCGACCAGTCCTTTCCACGCTGCTTTGAAGTTGCCAGATGGTGAGTGTGACTTCGGCTGTCTGCAGCCTAGTGACGAGCCATATTTCTATGGCCGGTCTTTCGTCCGCCGGTTTGGAGGGATCACCGGCTCCAGCAGGAGAGCTACCGCTCTCCCGTGATCCAGCAAGAGCCCCTCCTTGCTGGTTGCCTCTACAGGGCGACTTTCGACCCTTTTCAGGGTCCCCCAGCGATGTGAAACTGGATGGGGGAGACGGAGCTCGTCTCCCAGGCGTCCATGGCGGCCGCGCGGCAAACCGCAAGTCCTCCATCATTGTTATTTTCTCATTTAACATGGTTTTAAAGTTTTCTGGAATTTTTGGTAAATTATTTTTTCCCATATATTGAATCGTTTTCTCCCATGACATTTCTTCTATATCATACAGTTTCTCATAATATTCTTTAATTATCTTTTTTATTGCTTCATTTTTAAATTGTAGACAGCCTTTTTCATCTACTAAGTTGCTTATCAATTTTTTCTCCTCCTGTTTTTTAAGTTTGTAAGCTAGCCATCTTCCTGGTTTATTTGCATTTTCAAAAAAGTTTTGTTTTGCTCTTTTAATTTGCTGTGCCAATCTTTCTGATTCTATTAAATTTAATTTATGTTTTATTGTTTCCATTTGTCTTTTCAGTATTTTCTTTTGTGGATTTATTTGTAGTTCTAATTCTAGTTTTTTAAATTCTTCCCTTAACAGTATATATTGTTGTCTTTTTTCTTTGTTTTTTTTCGCCATGTATGTTATAGCTACACCTCTAAAGTATGCTTTGGCTGTATCCCATACATTTTGTAATGTTGTATCTTCTTATTTTCTTTGAAAAAAAGCTCCATTTCTTTTGTTGCTAATTCTATAAATTCTTTCTCTTTTAATATAGATTGGTTCAAGGTCCATCTTAATTTTTTTTTTATTCCTTTCCACGTCATTTTTACAGGATTATGGTCTGCCCAAGTGCCTAATTCTATCTCGATCTCCTGCATATTAGTTCTTAATTCAGGCATCATCAAAATCATGTCAATTCTGGACCAAGATTTATGGCTATTCGAGTAGAATGTATATTGTAGTTTTTCTGGATTAGTTTCTCTCCAAGTATCTTGTACACCTATTTCCTCTATCATGTTAAAAAAGTCTTAGGTAATCTTTTTCTTCCTCATTTTCCTGTTTTGCTACTTTTATAATCTAATGTCCCGTCTACTATTGCATTAAAATCCCCTACTAGGCAAATGTTTTGATATTCCAATTCTGCTATCTTTCTATGAAGATTTTGATAAAATTCTTCTTGTTTATTGTTTGGTGCATATATTACTACCAAAGTACCTGTTTTTGATGTAAAAATATTTCTACCATCACAATTCTTCCTTCTTCATCTGAATAAATCATTTTAGAATCTATTGTCTCTTTAACATATACAGCTACTCCTCTCTTTTTTTGTTGTGCTGATGCATAATAAAGTTTCCAAATTTTTAGGTATTCCAAACGTTTATAGTATTGTTTTTTTATGTGTCTCTTGCAGACAAATTATATCATTATTTAATTTCTGCAATTTTTTAAAGATTCTGTTCCTTTTTGATGGGGAATTCAGTCCATTTATATTCACTGGAAAAAATCAATTTTCCTTCTCCATTTTATTTACTTATATTTAGGTCTTGTCGATCTCGTAGTCCTCTGCTCTCTTGCCATTCCCTCATCCTCTTGATCTGGCTTCTCTTTCTCTTCTTCTGTTTGTGTAATTGTTTCCTCTTTGTTTGTTCTGTCTGTTTCTGGCCTTTTCTGTCCTCTTGTTGATGTTGTACTCTTTCATCCAGGAATGCTCTGTTTCTTTCATGGAAATCTTCTGCCTTCCAAACTGAATCCAATCGATATCTTGTATTGTTCCAGTTGATTAAGATCCCTTCTGGCATTAACCATCTAAAGTTTACACCTTTTGCAATTACCTTTGTAGTCAAAAAGTGATATTGTTTTTGGGTGTCCCTTATTCTCTTAGGAATCTGCTTCAACACAACAATTTGTTTTTGTATTGTAATGGGTCATCCCTAACTCTTCTCAGTATCTCATCTCTTATTGTTTTCTTTACAAATCTTACATGAACTTCTCTAGGCAATTTGTGTTTCCTCGCATAGCTTGAATTCATTCAAAATATTTCATCCACTTCCATTTATATCTCCGCTCTATCTGTTTTTAGAGCCTCCACCAGTAGATTGATAATCGCTTCTGCTATATCTTCATCTTCAGGTATATTCTGGAATCTTAGTGTACAGCTTTCTCCATTTCCAAGGCTGCAGCTGCTCCTTCTAAGCTTTGATTTGCTTGTTCTAGCCTTTCATTTTCTTCCATTAATGCCTCCATTTTTTAAATCAGTTTCTTCTGATTTATCTTCCATTTTCTGAATTCTTTGTTCATTTTTGGCAATCATTTGTTGATGGGCATCAAATTGTGTCTTTATATCAAGCATTTGCTCATTTAGCTTATCTAAATTGTTTTTTGTCTCTTCGTGATTTTTCTGCATTGTTTCTTGAATTAGCTGTAGTGTGGCTTGCATCTCTTTTTGAAAGCTATTTGTTTTTTCTGATTGTAACATTGTTTCAATAGATCCCTGACTTGCTGGACTCGATGTTCCAGAAGATGATGCAGAAGAGGTTTTTTTCGTAATTTTAGTGAGATTTGGTGCACTCATTTTTCAATTGAGCAGGTTTTGTAAATTAACAAAGAGAGAAGGAAAAAAAAGAGGAAAAAAAAGCCAACTGCCTTAGGCTATAATCCAACTGTGAAACAAGCCAACTGCTTTAGGCTAATCCAAATGTTCCAATTAATTTAAAGATGTAAAAAGCCCTCTATTTCCAAATAGTTTCTATTATGGTTATATCCAGGGTCAAAAGATATGATTGTAGAAGTTCTTTTCTAGCATAGAGTCACATAAAGTTATTTTTGTTTACAGCAGGTGTTAATTTAAGGTCAGCAACTTCTCCAGTTCTTTTGGTGTTATTGTAGTATCTCCTCTCACCACTAGATGTCCTTATTTACTGTATTGTCTATATCCAAGTTTTAAAAAGTTCCTTTTAAAGTGCTTTCTCACAAAAAGTAAATAAAAAAAAATTCCACGTCGTAAAGGTTAGTCATTTTTTTTTAAATCAGTCCCAGTTTCATTTTTGTATATTTTTTTGTATGCCTTAATTTCGTTCCCCCATTTAAAAATTTTCACCGCTTTTAACTCCCTTCTTCCCAAGCCTTCCTGGGGTCTTTGCTTTGGAAATTTATCCAATCAGGGGATTTTTATTTCTAAGTCCACGGGGAAGAGAAATAAGAAACAGTCTCACCCAGATCTCCGCACGTTGTTGACAATCAGCTGTTTGGCGGCATGCCATGACATGCCGCGGTTTTTTGCTTTTTTCCCAGTTGTCTATGACTTGGGCTACCTGTGCATTTACAGGCAGCCTTTCTTCCGTCCGTTTGAAGAGTTTCCTCGGTTCATTTGGGCCAACCACTGTCGGCTCCAAGCTCCCAAGGTTTCCCTTCCTCTTCGTCGCCTCTCCAGGGCAACTTTCCGACCCCTTGGGGTCTCCAGACGGAGCGAAATCGGGCTAGGAAACCGGAGCCCCGATTTCTTTCGCCCATCTCGTCATGACACCAAACCGGAAGTCCTTATGTGCTTCATTTTAGCTTGGCGCACCTGGAGGAGAATACTCATGTGCAAATGCTATTTGTTGATTTTAGTTCGGTATTCAACACAATCATTCCTCAGCATTTGGTGAACAAACTGGGCCTATTAGGTTTTAATACTCCTTTATGTAACTGGATACTTGATTTCCTTATTGATAGGCCCCAGGTTGTGCGACTTGGAAGAAAAGTTTCCAACTCCATCTCCTTGAGTATGGGTTCCCCACAGGGCTGTGTCTTGAGTCCATTACTGTTCACCTTGACGACCGATGACTGCTGTGCCAAATCTGCTACGAATCATATTATGAAGTATACAGATGACACAGCAGTGGTGGGTCTTATCCGGGACGACAATGAAGATACTTATAGGGAACAGGTGAAGGCTCTGGTGGATTGGTGCAATAAAAGTAACCTGGTTCTGAATGTCAATAACACAAAGGAGATCATTGTAGATTTTAGAAAGAGCTGGCATAGCCATACTCCACTGTATATCAAGGCTGCAGCTGTGGAGGTGGTCAACAGTTTTAAGTAGCTGGGGGTGCAGATAACTAACAATCTGACTTGGTCTCTCCACACGTCATCCTTAGTGAAGCGTGCAAACCAATGTCTGCATTTCTTGCATCAGATGAAGAGAGCACATCTTTCTCCTTCTGTCCTGGCCACTTTTTACAGAGGCACGATTGAGAGCATCTTAACAAACTGCATCACTGTTTGGTTTGGTGGTAGCAGTGCCTCAGATAGACAGTCCATACAGAGAGTGGTAAGGACAGCTGAGAAGATTATAGGAAGCCCGCTTCCCACTATTCAGGACACTGCTAATAAGCGCTATGTGCTTGGAGCTCAAAGCATTTTTAGAAACCCCACACACCCACTCGCCATGTATACATCCGAACTAGACTGTGTTGTTTCTCTGGGCCACATGTGTGTATGTGGGTATATGCATATATATTTTTTTGTCATGTTTATGCAGTATATATTGGAGGTGGTTACCCTTTGAGAGCTGTATGCAACGAAATCTCATTTTAATGTATGTTGATTAGTGTACATTTAAAGTGACAATAAAGTTATTATTCTATTCTACCAGTACTCTACCTCCACCTTGCTGGCATCTGAGTCAAAGTGGAGCTCTGTGCCCGTTACTGATCTAGCCACGGGCCCATCCATCTGGTCCGTCAAGAGTCACTCTCATCTCATCAGTCCATAAAACCTTTGAAAAATCTGTTTTCAGATATTTCTTGACCCAGTCTTGCCATTTCAACTTATGTGTCTTGTTCAGTGATGGTCAGGTTTTAGCCTTCCTTACCTTGGCCATGTCTCTGAGCACTGAACTCCTTGTACCTCTGGGCACTCCAGGTAGGTTGCAGTTCTGGAATATGACAGCACTGGAGGATAATGTGTTCCTGGTAGCTTCACGTTCGATTCTTCTCAAATCTTTGGCAGTTAATGTGTGTCTTTTTTTCTCAACACATTTCTTGCGACCCTGTTGACTATTTGCAACAAAACGTTTGATGGTTCTGTGATCAAGCCCCAATATCTTAGCAATTTCAAGAATGCTGCATCCCTCTGAAAGACTTTTTGCAATTTTTGACTTTTCAGAGTCAGTTAAATCTCTCTTTTGGCCCATTTTACCTCAGGAAAAGAAGCTGCCTAATAATTATGCACACCTTGATATATGGTGTTGATCTCCTTAGGCCACACCCTCCCTCATTACACAAATACACATTACCTGATATGCTTATATCCAATAAGCATTCAAGTTTATACAGCTTGGAGGTGGAAAATATGCATGACAATGATGATATGGTCAAAATACTCACTTACCTAATAACTGTGCACACAGTGTAGTAGCAGAGTTTGGCTGTTTATCATCCTGGTTTAAGCCTCCTACACAGCTGTTTCTGTTTCAGTTAATGATCGTTTCAATCTACATGTGAAATTGATGATCATTAGCACCTTGGTATAATAGTTAATCGTACACCTGACTCTAATTTTACAAAATCCCTGACTTTGTGCAAGTGTAAAAATTGATGCTATTTTGAAGGCAAAGGGTGGTCACACTAAATATTGATTAGATTTGGATTTCTTTTGTTCATTTACTTTCCATTTTGTTAATTGATAAAAATAAACTATTAACACTTCTATTTCTGAAAGCATTCTTAATTTACAGCATTTTTGCACAACGGCCTAACGCTTTTGCACAGTACAGGTAGTCCTTGACTTACAATTGAGCCCAACATTTCTGCTATTAAGCGAGATATTTGTTAAGTGAGTTTTGCCCCATTTTACAACCTTACTTGCCATAGTTGTTAAGTGAATCACTGCAGTTGATAAGTTAGTAACCTGGTTGTTAAGTGAATTTGGCTTCCCCATTGACTTTGCTTGTCAGAAGGTTGCAAAATGTGATCACATGACCTTGGGACACAGCAACGGTCATAAGTCTGAACCAGTTGCCAAGCATCTGAATTTTGATCACATGATCATAAGGATGCTGCAAAGGTCGTAACTGTGAAAACGGTCATAAGTCACTTTTTCAGTGCTGTTGTAACTTTGAACAGTCACTAAATGAACTGTTGTAAGTCAAGGACTATCTGTACTGTATATGAAAATAAACTCCAACAAACAAAATGGGATTTGAATACACTAGAGGAAAAAAGGATCTTGACAACCCAAATTTCTGTTTACTAAAATATCTCAAATTCTGTACCCTGACCAAAGCAAAGGTCCTGCCCTTTGAGTTGAGACTGATTCCTTGTCACTTTAAGGACACATAATTTTCTTGGCATTTTCTGGAAGGGTTTAGCCACTAATTCTTTGAATTATTTTACTTCCCAGTCTAGCCTACAGCCTTGGTGGTCCCCCATCCAAGTTAGTTAGCCCAAACCTGCTTAGCTTCCAAGCCCATCAACTTCAGCCAGGTAATGACACTAGCAGTGATCTCCGATGTTATAAAACAATCTTGCTTAAAAGACCAAAGGCAAATGTATGCTGCCTTTCATAATATGCCCATGGGCATATTTGGAAAGATAGTAGATAAAACATAAGGATAATTGTATTTCTAAAACTAGTCATCTATCTACCTACCTACCTGACAAGGCATGAAATCAAATTATATCCAGCATCAGAAGCTCTTCTCCAATTCCTTAAGTTTACAGTTAAATAGTCACCAACAGGTGACACTTTTTGCTAAGTTGGTTGTGGAGCCTTTTTTTTTTAATGTAAACCCAGTAGCAAGAAATTCTAGTTCCACTGCACTCACCCCAATTTATTGACCATGGTTTCAAAATTAAGGAGCATACCCTCTAATTTTAATGTTTTAACTAAATCCATCATTTTCTAATCAAGTTCAAGTACCAATTAAAAGAGAATTGAAGTTGAAAATCGTATTTAGGACAAGTAAGTAACCCTTTTCTTATTCAGGAACAGTGTATTTGAGAGAAAGAGAAAGGGGGAGGGAAGGCAGACAAACATCCAACCTGGCCTGCTCCCTCTCAGCCATTGTTTAAAAAGGGATGAAGAATTTTGTAAATCTGAGCCACTGGTACAGAAGTGCGGTTTTTCCGCTTCCAGAGGGCCTCTCATGAAATTTAGCCGAAACAGTGAAGAAATAACACCACGCAGAGTTTTTCCTCGGGATGAGAGACCCAGGACAAAAGTCAGGGAATCTCTTTTATTAGCTCAGCAAAATGTGGGTGTGTACAGGAAACAAGTAGGAGGGATAACCTATTAACATATGAGTACGTGAGAGAGAGCACAATTTTGTGACTGGGAGGAGTTTTCAATGGGATTATAGCTCAAAGTTCTCCTTTGTCCTGTTTCCGTCCATGTGGTTCAGCTGCATGGCAGCCTACACGTGGGCTATAAGGACATTACTCCCACATCTCCTCTGTTTTTGTTTTTTCAATACGTAGGCCTTCAAGGCTTAAAAGTGATTGTCTTTCGGCTATAAACATATCTTTTCTTTGGGAAGGTAAAAGACCTTTACATGTCTGCAGTAGGGAAGGAAGACATTGAATGCAACAACACAACATGATCAGAAGAATGATTATGGTTATTATTGTAGGAATCAGAGAGCGCAGCCAAGAGCCGTCCGGTAACCAGGACCACAATGCCCCCCATATGTCCAGGGCATCTGGGCCGTTGGTCTGAAGGGGGTTGTTGTTGATCATGTCTTCCATGTGTAGTATCGTGTGGGTGATATTCAGTTTATAGTCATGGATGTATACACAACAATGGGAGTGGATCAGTGCACAGACGCCACCTTTAGAAGCTAACATAAAATCCAAGGCATACCTATTTTGCAATACTACTTCTCTAACCTCAGTCAATTCCTTAGTTACTAATTTGAGTGCATTAATGGTATCATTAAACATTACAACAGTCCAATTATTTAAAGCATGCAGATCCCTATAGTTCATAGCGATCCCTAGTGGTGGTATCATCCCACGAGCAATAGCAACGCCCCAGTTTAAATTTAATGGAGACTTAATATCCTCCCTCCTATTGCGAAGACGTCCAACAGGCAGGGTGTCAGAGACCAGCAGAGATGGTAATACATATCCCAAGGTACAACAGCCAGACCACCTTGGTGGGACATGTGAATATGCTCGTCGGCCACACAAAAACCATAGTCCATGATCAATTATAGGAAATGTGGAGTTATCTGATGACTCAATCAACTTGACTATAGAGGAAATCCATCGACATGTCATGACCTTGCTGTTGGAAACATTATATTGTCCGCATTGCTTATGAAACATGTCATTGGCTGAGGTGTTAACAGGGCATGGTGGAGAGCAACTTCCTTCAGATTGGACTCCAGTATTACAAGTATACATCTGATATATACATTGATACTGTGTGTAGGTGTGGATCTGTTCCTTTAATATTTTTACTGTTCCATTGAGGTTAGTCCCGTTACGAGTCATTTGGGAAGTAATCTGTATGACTTTATTACAAAAAGGATAAACCCCTAATTTGATGCTGTTTGTACTATCACCAGGTTTGTATTCAAAACAAATCTCTGCCTTTTCCTGCAACCTATGACCAATCGCTAGAACCATCCCTTTCTTGTTTGATAATCGTTTAATGGGCTGTGTGAAGTTGTCATAGGTTAGCCAGCTGGTGTTATTCAAAGGGACTGCTTGCACCATCAAACCTTGTGTTCCTTGTGGTGGGATGTGCATACACATCCAGCAATTTGTCTTGTTCATTGCCACAGCCAGTTGACCAATGTCTTTTATGTAGGTGTTATCTTGCCATGCTCCCTGCTCAGGAATTCCTTGATTCAGATCCATCTTATACATCAGGGCTTTCATTATCAGTGTCAGTCCTAGACCCAGGCACATCACTCGTTTTGCCATGGTATGGTTTCACCAGTTAACCCAAGTTGTTAACGTCAGATGGGGAAAGGTCCTCTGTTTTTGTTTTGGAATGATAGGGACGGATGTGTCGACCAGGGACCCACAAAGTCTCACCGTTGGTTTGGATGGCGGCGTAACCTCGTCCCCAGGTGATGAGTTCAGCAGGGCCTTTCCAGGTGGGGTCAGGAAGTCGTTTGAAGTACACCAGTGGTTTGGATGTTGCTGCAGCAGGAGAAGCAGAGAAGTGACGAGTTGCTGCGGATGATGGAGGAGTGCCCGTCAGGTTCAGGAAGTTAATGGTGTATAAACACAGGTTAAGCCTGTTTTGCAAAGCTGGGAGGCTAGGGGGAGTTTTCCCCTGTGTCTGATTATATTTTTCCAGCGCATGTTTTAACGTCTGGTTGGCACGTTCAACCAGAGCTTGGCCCTGGGAATTGTAAGGTATTCCAAATTTGTGAACAATTGACCACTGATTACAAAAGGCAGCAAAAACTGCTCCTGTGTAAGCAGGACCATTGTCTGTTTTAAGTTCTTTTGGGCATCCCAACGTTGCAAATGAACGAATACAATGATTAATGACATGCTTAGTGGCTTCACCCCGTTGAGGGGTTGCAATGATGAAGCCAGAGAAGGTGTCTATGGAAACATGAAGATATTTCCATGGGGCAAATGGGGCATATTGTGTAACATCCATTTGCCAGATTTGGCAGCACTCGGTTCCTCTGGGGTTAACCCCCATTGGGAGCGAGTGAGCCTGCTTGCTGCAAGTGGCACACTGCTGGAGAATAGCAGTTGCTTCTGCAGTGGTTAGTCCAAATTGTTTCACAAGTGCTTTTTTATTTTGATGGAAATAAGCATGACTGTCCCAAGGGGAGACAGGAGAAAGAGACATGAGGCAGGTAGCAGAGGCTGCAGCGTCTGCAATATCATTTCCTTTTTGCAAGAAGCCAGGAAAAGGCTGGTGGCTTCTTATGTGTGTTACAAAGTAAGGATGTTTCCTGTTGGATATTACAGTTTGTAGGGTGGAAAATAAAGAAGTTAAATCAGGGTCCAGGGATGGAGAGAGGTATGATTGAAAAATAGTGGTGACAATTTGAGTGACATAGAGACTGTCAAGAATGAGATTTATAGGTTGAGTGGAAAATGTTTGAAAAGCTAGAATGGCAGCGGCTAGTTCCGCACGCTGAGCAGACCGTTGGGGTGGCGTTATTTTTGTGTGCCATTGGTCATGAATATACCAGGCACAAGCACCAAATTGTTTACTGCCATCTGCAAAGAGTGTGACAGCATGTGGGATGGGAAAGCGTTGTAATTGGGTATCCCATGAAACAGGGATATTTTGTAGGAGCTGAATGCGAGGATCAGCAGGAGGGTGGCAGGATATCTTTCCAGGCCACTCAGTGAGAGCAAGCTGCAAGGCTTCAGAGTTAGAATAGATGGTTTCCCATGTAGTGAGAGAACATGGTACATATAGGACAGAAGGTTCTATTCCTGCAAGGGCTTTTGCTCGAAGGCGAGCCTTAGAGATGAGAGAGGCAAATTGAAAAGGTTTTTGACTAATTGTGTTTCTAGGAGTGTGAGGGAGGTGAAGCCATTCTAGAATCAGCAAGGAGGGAATAGTTTGGACAATAGCACATGTAGGTAAAGAAATAGTATTACACAATAAAAGAGAAAAGGGAATGTTTGGGGTCATTCGGTCAACCCACTGAATTTGTAGGGCTTGGTTGACCAATTGAATCACTTTTAAATGACTGTCCTGCAGTGGAATAACATCTGCAGGATGTTTGCCTTTGGTTAAGGCTGAAAAAAGAGGTGATAATTGAAAAGTGGTGAGACCTATATAAGGTCGAATCCAATTAATAGCACCTAAATATTGCTGTAATTGAAGTAAAGTTGGTTGGTGTGGTAATTTTAATAAGGGAAAAAGTGGTGCAGCATGGGAGGCCAATAATTTATGGCCCAAATATTGAAAAGGAGGGGAGGTTTGGACCTTGTCAGGAGCAATGTGCAAACCTCCTTTTTGCAAAATTGTTGTGAGGGTTGGCAAAGTTGCAAAAACAGTACCCTTTGGGCCTGGTGCTGCGACCAAAATATCATCCATGTAATGGTGAACCAAAAAGGAGGGATGAAGGTCCCGATATGGTTGCAAAACATGGGAAACAAAAAACTGACACATTGTAGGGCTATTTAGCATGCCCTGTGGTAAAACCTTCCATTGGTAGCGCTGAGTTGGTTGAGAATTATTCAACTCAGGCACTGTAAAAGCAAATAAATGTTTATCCTGTTGATGCAAAAGAATGGAAAAAAAACAATCCTTTAAGTCAATTATCATTAAGTCAAAATCTTTTGGAATTAAATTTGGGTTTGGGAGGCCGTATTACAGTGCTCCCATAGGTTGTAAAACAGTATTCACTGTACATAAATCATGGAGGAAACGCCATTTGCCTGATTTCTTGTTTATAACAAAAACTGGAACAGAATAAGATTGCAACATTTTATGCCCTAAATAAAGATAAAGTGTAACTGTATCTTTTCCAAGGCAACTTGCAATCCATAGATACTTGAATCAGTTTGTATTTCAAAAAGCCAATTAGATTGTATTTTTGGGGTTCCAATTTAATCAAATTCCATTCAGATGAAACAAATTTCCATTAAATAGGGAAAACATTTACAAATCTAAGCAAAACAATTCAGAGTCATTTCTTTTGGTTGATGGATGTATATGTCTAACTAAAAAATTTAAAACTCAAAAATTTGCAAAAGAATTGCCCAACAATTACTGTCTCCTCTTTCGAGTAAAAAAAAATTTGCAAGCTGAAACTGCAAGAGTGGGCATTAAATTCACATCCACCCCCCTTCCTCAACCCAGACTTCTAGGCAGAGGAAGAAGAGAGAGAAAAAAAAATAGGTAAAACGAACAACTGCCCCCCTCCCTCTGTCTGCTTTTCCTTCGCTCTTAAAGCAATACAGCCAGCGAAAAACGAAAGAGTCAGGAGGGGGGGGGAAAGAAAAAGAAATTTTACAAAAATCTCACCACTAAAAAAATTCATATGCATTTTCTATAAATTCTTTCACAAATCTTCCATAAAACTTTTCTCATGGAAACTCTTGCTATTGCATTCCCATTTTACAACAATAAAAACTACAGTTTTACTGTTCCTTTCACAGCGTGGGATGGGTGGAGGGGTGAGGGCTAACACACACACATTTACACCAGCAAATTAACTCATTCACTTCCATTCTGTTTGCTTACACCATTTCACATACAAATATTTCATTTCATTCGTTTCCCAAGCAAACGTTTTATTTTTAATTAAGGCCTTTTTGTTTGTTGTTATCAAAGAGGGTTTTAACCCTTTTCCAAGTCTTGGAAATAACACAGAACAACACAGACAGACATATATACACAAATACCATTAAAACAACATTTATTTAGACATATGGCTTGTCCTGCAAGAAGCGAGAAAAATCATGAGATGATTCCAACCAAACATGTGGTTTTTATAGGGCCCTTTAACCATCTCCTATTTTTCTCACCATTCCAAGTCCAAGCTTAACATTCTAGGAGTTAAACATATATAAAACAAAACACACATCAACACAAAGCACCACCAGACATTGTCTGACAGGGTTAAACTTAACAGCCACTTGAAGTTTCAAAGCATCCCAATTGTTCCTCTAAAATTTGCCTTATGGGGGTGTACAATGGCTGTGGAGAAGCAAAAGAATTAGCCTCTCCAGGAAGAGCAGAAGGTCCCTAGGGCACCAAAAAGACCTTTATAGCGCCCACAGCATTGTGAACAAAAGAGACAGGAAATGCAGAACACTCAGACAATTCATCAATATCAAGCAAACCCTGACTTCGAACTTCAGCCATGGTAGTAGCAACAGCACTCATGGGAGGAGCTGCAGGAGGAACAATAGAAAGATCAGCAGAAAGAGGAACTGAGAGGGGGGGGGATGGAGGAGATGGTGAGGAGGGGGAGGTAAGAGGAAATGCCTCATTGCCTTGTGAAATTTGTCTCTTGTAAGGCGGTGGGGGGGTCACAGAGCCCAATGTCTCCGTGAGCCCTTGTTCATGGACTTTGAGGCATTCCAGAACAATTCGCCATGATGATAGCATTTGTGCAGGAGCTCTGGGGTGCTCATGGAAAGAGATACCTAATTTACTCCATGTAGTCACTTTAAGTGAGCCCTTTTCCGGATATGCCGGATATTTTTCCCAAATATAACATAATAAATTAACCAAATCAGATTTACTCAAAACAGGCAATAATTTACCGCTGTTTTTGAGAATAAAATTTGTAGACTTCGTTAATTCTCTAAGTTCTTGCAGATGCACGGCCTGCGTCTTAGAAAATTTTCCCCCCATTACTCACGAAAAGATAGCCGTCTTTACCAACGATATCTGAAGTGCACTAAGCCTCGTCCGGGCGATGAGTAGTAGGAGGTCGAAGGAACGTATCACTTTATTAGTGATCACGTCGGGGTCACCAGTTGCGGTTTTTCCGCTTCCAGAGGGCCTCTCATGAAATTTAGCCGAAACAGTGAAGAAATAACACCACGCAGAGTTTTTCCTCGGGATGAGAGACCCAGGACAAAAGTCAGGGAATCTCTTTTATTAGCTCAGCAAAATGTGGGTGTGTACAGGAAACAAGTAGGAGGGATAACCTATTAACATATGAGTACGTGAGAGAGAGCACAATTTTGTGACTGGGAGGAGTTTTCAATGGGATTATAGCTCAAAGTTCTCCTTTGTCCTGTTTCCGTCCATGTGGTTCAGCTGCATGGCAGCCTACACGTGGGCTATAAGGACATTACTCCCACACAGAAGAGCTTTATCTGCAAAATGATATATCTCCCATTTGTATTTGTATTTCTCAAACAATATCCTAGTACAAAAATAGCCAATAATATCTCAAGTTTTTGATCCTACCATTTTACCATTGTTACACATGAGGATTATATATTAAATGCAATAACCCTTCACCAGATCTGTTTTATATGATTTTGGGTAATCAGTTCTCCATATACAAAGTACCACAAACAAGGTTTTTAAAAAATCAGAACCTCAAACATTCCTTGCATGTGGAGGGAATGAGAGAAGAAACCACAAATATATTTTTTTAAAAAAATTAAGTCTCAGTAAGCTACAGAGAACTTTAAACTTGTTTCAAACAATCTTTTTCTATTTACACTATCAGCAAATATAATTAAAAGGAAAATCATAGAAGAGAAGAGAGACCAGAAAAATAAGATGTAGCATTCCAATCCCCTGTAGGTTTGCTCCAACCTTCACCAGAATATTACTGGCTATTTAACCTGCACAATCCCAGATCAAACAAGTACAGAACTGGAACAGACATGATACAGTACAGTAAGCACAGCTCCAACAACTCAGTTAATGCTCCTTATATATATAAAAAAATAACTTTAGCCCCTAGGATTTTCATTCTTTTTCAGGTAACTGCACATATACATCAGATTTTTTCATCCCTTTTTCTAAGGCCCCTATTCCCATCATAACATATCCATACAACTAAATCAGTTACTTTTTATATTTTAAAGGTTTAGGACAGTCCTTATTTCTAAAGTTTTGTTTTATCAGCCTAAGTCTTAATTCAAACATTTCATCTATCTAAGAAAAGCAGTTTCAAACCAGAGGGACACCTATTTATTTTGGGATGGGATTTGAAATCAGCATGGTTATGACCAGTTCTATTTTGCGGGTTTGTTTTTTTTCTTGTATACCAAATGTCCACCGTTCTTCAATGACAGATTCAGCATGTACCCTAAACAAAATGTCTCCAGATCGACCTTCCCAATCCACATTTTGAAGGGCTCTTTAAAACCATCTCTCTCCCACCAAACCCCCCAATATTCCATACACAAATGGCAAGATTTCAAAAGTCATCCTAATAAGCGGGGCTTCCGGTTCCGGATCGCGGCACGCGCAGTCGCACGGAGAGAGCCGTCTCTCCTACCGGCTGCTTTCCCTCCGCCGGTAGACCCTTAACCGGGTCGAAAGTCGCCCCGTAGAGGCGACCACCGCTTGAGGAGGCCCCTGCTTGACTGGGGAAGGGCGGCAGCTCCTTCCTTAGTTCGAGCTAGCTCCTTAGGGCCGTCGGAGGAAAGATCGGCCAGCAAAATGGACGATCACTTCGCTGCACCAGCCGAAAGTCAGAAGAACAACTAAGCGTAAAGAACCCCCGTGGAGAATCCGGGTGAGACCTTTCCTACCCCTTCTTTCCCTAATCACTCTCCTGTCAAAAGCTTTTGTGTTTGAATTACTTCCCTGCTGTAAGAAAGCAGCGTTTGGGCATTCGGGAAAAACAGCTTTGAGAAAAAATAAAAAAAATAAATAAACCAGTGAATTTCTATGGACTATTTAAATTTTGGAATACTGAGGGGACCTGAAAACATTTTATTTTTGACTATTATTGTTATAACTACGCATCTATTATTTTGGAGAGGCCTTTCTTCATCTTTTTCAACACAAAAAATAAAAAATCTATTAACTTGGAAAGAAAAAAAGATTTTATGGTCTGCTGAGGACATCTTGTGATGAAAGGTGGTACTGCAACTGTATATTTGTTTTCATGGCTGGGGATGGCTTTGACCTTCAAAAGATGATAAGCGTAAGATAACTGAAACAGCTGTGTGGTGATCTGGTCTATTGAAAATTGGAGGTGAACATTTGTTTGATTTCTACAAAATAGAGCCTTCTCTAAAAGATTAAAAAATCTTTTTACTATTGATATGGAACCTAACACACAGCTGGACTATGAGCTCATATTGGAAAAAATTCTGGAAGCCACAGAGGATATGAACTCTTACTTTCAAACTTTGACAGATCAAATTATAGACTGAAAAACAGTGCAGAAGAAGCAAATTGGCGCTAAAGAGATTAGTGAACAATATGTACAACCTAAAGAGGAACCACGTCAACAACTCAACTATGAAACTACACTGAGAGAAACTGTGGAAACCAAAGAACAAACTAACTTTATACAACTCCAAACGCAATCTATGGAGAAGCCTGATGATCAAAGAATAACTTTAACGGAGATGTCTGAAGCATTAACATCAACAGAGACTGACACTCAAGATACAAGCTATTGAAAATTGTGATAAGGTGGATAAACAACTGGCAAACATAACATGGAAGAAAACGGCTTTTACCATCCAAAGGCTACTAGAAGAAAGGAAAGAGAACTTTGACCAATTTGAAGCGTTAAAGAATATGGACTTTTTAATATTGTGGTTTGATGATGCAGGAATTTTATTATGGAAACCGATATGGCACAGAAAGAAACCTAGAGTTAGATTTAAAAATGTATTTTAAAGTTTTATTTAATGGGTTTAAAAAGGCTTTGACTTTTTGACTGAGTTAATAACTAATGGAGCACGTGAAATTTCTAAGAGGATACCCTTTGTAATAATACTTTGTTTCAGATATGATAATTACTGGAGAGGTAAACTTTATTTACTGGTTTAAAAAGATTTTCATAGATATAGATGAATTGATAGAATATATACTTAAATTAGATAGAAATCTATTTGTTGGTTTGATATTTTTACTCTAAATAAGATAATTATTTTGTAATAGAAGAAGAATAAGAGGGATGGGTGACAAGAGAAGAAATGGTATTAATGAAGAAAATATAAGAATATTACTGCGGGAATAATATACCAGATATAATTATTATGTAAAAAAAAAAAAAGGACACCCGAAGTGTTAATAATATGTCTATTTAAGGCTAATTGGAATATGGTAATTGTAAGTTAGTAAAGCTTAAAAACAGGACTTGGATCTTTAGAATTGAAATGTGAGTGATATTTGATAGGATTGTTTGAAGCTTATGTAGAAATGTATCAATCTGAATATGTAAGACTAAATGAGGGAATTAGAGAGGGAATTTTAAATGAATTTTAAATGAATTGATTTGGGCTATATATTTGTGATTGTTTTTCTTTTTTTTTTGGATGTTCAATATACCCACCTCCACGGTGGTTCCTAAACACTCTGATGTAACCCTTTTATCCCTACAAAAATCTAATAAAATATATTTAAAAAAAAAAAAAAGTCATCCTAATAAGCTCAAGCCAGCACAAATGGGACTAGATGCACACTCCACCTTCCCTTCACTCCTATATAAACCAAACCCAATTGGGAAGATTGTTTCACCACGGTCTAAGGCAGGCATGTCCAGCTTGCCGATGCAGCCCTGGACAGCTAGTAATGCTGCCCCACAAGATAATAAAAAATATATAAAAAAGGAAGGTTTTTATTTATATACATTAACTACATTATATATTTTATATGCTGTCCAAGACAATTCCTCTTCACTCAATGTGGCTCAGGCAAGCCAAAAGGTTGGGACACCCATGGTCTAAGGTGATTCACCGAGAACAATTTCTCACCTTTATCCTGAGAGCAAGACAGGATTTCTTCTTCTTTGCGGTTAGTCACCTGGGTGATAACGGACGGGTTGTCCATGGAAACTGAGCGCGCTTTCACCTGGCTATTTCCCACGCAGAGGCAGCTTTGGTCGGCACATTTTGATTGGTTTTCCTTTTAGGAAATCAAGAGGCGGATTTATAGGGGGGGGGGGGAGAGAGAAAAAAAATACTCGTCCAAAACGAAGCCAAGCCACCCCCACCCTAAAAACTGGGGGAGGGGGAAATGCAATAGTCGGCCAAGCTCACCCAAGTCACTTCGGTCGGTCTTCCACGGGCAGAATTAGAAACCCAGCAGAAAAAGAAGTAAAACCCCGGTCCGAAAACTGCTCCGAAGGCAAAATTATCCCGGCCCCGCAACTAAAGGCTCCAAAATACCTGCGTTAAAACGGCAAGCCGGCGGATGATTCCCCTTGTCCCCGGCTCCCCGTTCGCCGCGGCCCAGGACAGCCGCCCCGCTATGACTTGTCCCAGGCCCCGGTGGGGCTGTTGAAAGGGCGGAGGGGCCCCGGGCGGCCCCTGGGCCCGCTCATCTCATCAGGCGGCCACGCTGGCTAGAAGAGCCCGCGAGGGGGGGGGAAGGAGGAGGAAACGGCCCCCTCACATGCCGCCCCCCCCCATTACCTCATCCAGCCACGGCCGGCTCTTTCCCGCTGAAGGGCGCCCGAGGCCGGCAGCCTCTGTCCCTGCTGCGCCAGTCGCCCTCAGCGCCCCAGTTGACCTGCCCGCCGTCCGCCCCGCGGCCCAGACGAGGAGGAATGGAAGAGCAAGGGCCCCGCCGCCGTTTCAGGCATCACCAGGGAGGCGGGAAGCCGGTGGTGCCTGCTCACTAGGCCGCCCCGCACCCTCCAGCCGCCCCAGTGGACCAGTAAACAACGGGGTGGGGCCTCTCTGTCTCACGCTGTCAATCCAGCGGAGGAAGAGGTCTTGAGGAGGATGGGGCGTCTCAGTCTTGCCCTGTCAATCCAGCGGATTGTATATCAGTGATTGCATGACCTCTGTAGATGCCATATGCTAAATAAATAAAAATAATTCAGCGGAGAGAGGATGGGCTCGGGAAGTGGCTGGCCTTCTTCGCCACGGTCTGTCAATCCAGTGGAAGCAGCGAAAGGAGGGAGCCTGAGCGTATGTTTATTCGTCCGGAGAGGTGTGAGAAGACGGTGTGCGTTTTCTTTGGTGGCTGAAAAATTTCCCCTTCCTGGATGCAGCAGGCGCCCTGAATAATCGATACCAATGAGGGTGTTTCTGAGCATGCATGGAAGGAATCACTTCTGTTTCTCCTGTAGAAGTGATCCCCCTAAGAATAGAAAATCCCCCCCCTTTAGAAATAATTCCTTAAAGAATAGAAAGAAATCCCCTATAAGAAGAAGGAATCCTCCCCGTCTTTCCCCATATTACTCATATCTGGTTTAGCCTAGAGAAACTATGTCTCCATAGAAATACAGGTAGTCCTTGACTTACAATCACAATCAAGCCCAAAATTACTATTGCTACAGTGCATTGAAAAAGTAGACAGACCCCCTTCACCTTTGTCAATTTTGTTAAGCTGCAGCCTGATGCTACAGTTGTTGAAATTCATTTTTTTTCTCATTAATCAACACTCTGTACCCCATAATGACAAAGTGAAAACAGAATTTTAGAAATGTCTAAATTTATTAAAAAGAAAAAACAAGTATTGGCATAAGTATTCAGACCCTTCACTCAGTACTTTGTTGAAGCACCTTTGGCAGTGATTACAGCCTCCAGTCTTTTGGGGTATGATGCAACAAGTGTCATGGTTCCGACAGATGAATCTCTTCAAAAGAACTTCGAGGCATTGTTTTCCTTAAAGAATCTTTTATTCGAGAAACAAAGTATCGGCACTACATAGTTGAAGCCAAAAACTGAATTCCCCTCCCCTGGCACAAAGTAGCAAAGCGCAATTCCCTCCTCCAATTAACAGTCATAAATCACATTCCCCAATTAACTTGAAGCGCGGGCTTTCTCCCCATCTCTCCTGCCCGCCAAATTTCTTATCAACTCTGGACCTAATAACCTTGGGTTCCCACGGCTGAGTTATTATTGTTACGATTAGCTGGACTCTCATCCACATTCCCCCTCCCAGCATCAACGAACTCTAAAAGCGATAGAGAAAAGATGGCTACATTTCCATCTGTTGTCAATGCAAAACATCCGATGTTAGCAGCGTTGACATCCGGCCCCCCTTACAAAAAGGACAAATCCTGTAATGTAAACAAAAGCACAGGTTAGGGGTTGCCTCTTGGTTTATTAGGGTGTTTCTTATAGAACCTATTAATGAGTCTGTCAGCTTTTAAATCACTAGATTTCAAATCACTACGATTAGCTGGACTCTCATCCACATTCCCCCTCCCAGCATCAACGAACTCTAAAAGCGATAGAGAAAAGATGGCTACATTTCCATCTGTTGTCAATGCAAAACATCCGATGTTAGCAGCGTTGACATCCGGCCCCCCTTACAAAAAGGACAAATCCTGTAATGTAAACAAAAGCACAGGTTAGGGGTTGCCTCTTGGTTTATTAGGGTGTTTCTTATAGAACCTATTAATGAGTCTGTCAGCTTTTAAATCACTAGATTTCACCCAGGTGGCCTCAGACAATGGATATCCCTTCCATTGCACTAAGTACTTCAATTTCCCCTTAAAAATTCTAGAATCAAGAATACGCTTTACTTCATAGTGAGTCTGTCCTGCCACCATGAGGGGTCCGGGTGCCTTCTTAGGGGGAGGTCTTAAGGTGGAACCCCGAAAAGGTTTCAACAGGCTACAATGGAAAACAGGGTGAACTTTTCCTAAACTTTCACCATTCTATGATATGGAGGATACTTCCATTTAGCCAGGATCTTACCAAGGGGACTGTTAGGGGGTATGGAAACTTTATCCATCTCCCCCTTCACCTCCTCTCGATCCTTTTTGGAAAGTCTATTACCCATGGATGGTTACCGTTCAGCCCTCAAGTCCTGACCGATCTAATGAGACCACCTTTCACTTCACCAAGTCGCTTTCTCTGTTTCTGGCCAACCTCCTTGCGGAGGTATGGTAACGCGTACTCAGGAGTCCACTGTCATTTCGCCTTGCCAGCCCTAATGGCCCTCGGGGCATCTCATTCACACTCTCACAGATCTCAGACTCAGACTGACCTACCTATCCAGCCACCCAGGTAAATGTGAAAACTCCCTAATTTTCTTACCTGGGTCTGTGCACAGAGTTTCCTGGCGTTGGATATATGACTCACCTCCGTATCAATTTCTAGAATGACCTGACCAACTTTGATCCAGGAATCCACTATTTGACGTCTGGGTCTTCACAGGTGCCGGGCCGGTTGTCATCACCCTCTGGAAACCATCAAAATCGATGTGGCGCCTGTTCCCTGTGGGGGCGGCAACCCCCGGGGTCCGGGGACCGTTTGGATATCCCAGGACGAGCCCCCAAGTTGTTTGGAACGTGGCTCAGGTTTCCAAAGACAAACAAACTCACTTGGGATTCCAGGAACAAAGTTTTATTGAAATAAAGCTTTTGCAAAAGCTGGTGGACTTAATTCATGAAGGAGAAAAAGCCACACCCATAAATTTTAAAAGCACATATTTATATTCTCACACGAAGCTGGTTCCTCCCCCACCCCTATCGCACTCAACAGCCCACCTGCTCATCCCGATCAGCTAATCCGAAGTGCCTAAACAGAATAAATTTTATTCGTACCCTCCCAGGAAAAAGCCCCTCACACCTGTTGGACCTGTGCCGTTTAACCATAACCTTTTGCTGGCATAAGCTCTATCTTTATTTTTGTGTTTCCTCTGCTTGCGGTTATGTCTAGTTTCTGTTGAGCTACTTATATGTACCACAACAGCTATCTTGCATGTGCCAAAGCTCCTACTGTTAAAAGCTCAAGTTACTCCATTTTATAATTGTTAAATCACTCCTTAAATTTTAGCTAAGATTATTAAGATTAAATGTCATTAAGCAATTTCTAATATATATATATATATATTACCTCTTACACCAGGACACTGCAACTGTCATAAATATAAGTCAGTTGCCAAGTATGTGAAAAAGAGTCATAAGTCACTTTTTTCAGTGCCATTGTAACTTTGGTCACTTAATGAACTGTTGTAAGTCGAGGACTACCTGTACAGTGTTGCCATTCATAAAACTGGACCCTGATTCAGAAAAATATACAATGTAATAATGGATGATCTCCGAAAGGCTGAGCCAACTACACAAAGAATCAGAATAGACCGAAGCTGATCACCCAAGCCAAAACCAGATTAGAAAGACAACAATAACTATGCCCATGCTTCTCACACCCGCAACATATGACTACAAAACCATATACACAACAAAAGGGAACTTGCAGGTATAGAAAACAGACATTAAAATATCACCTCTAGTCACGACAGTACACACACACAACTTCTTCACACGCTTAACACAAGGGGCTTAAAAGCTTATAAAAATGTGACCAATGTACCATCCGATTGCTAGCTGCCCCCAAGAACAAACCTCTTTGTTATTGGGAAAATAAAGAAGACCAACCTCCTTTCCAAAGCAGCCTGTCTTGCATCTTATTTGCCTGTTCTTTCTCCCAGCTCGGAAGAAGGGACCCTGGGAAAAAATCTTTCCACACTCCTTTTGTGCTGGGAGATCAAAGTTTGCCCAGCTTACCCACTGATTGTAAGAGGAGGAGGAGTTAAAAGTGCTCCTGGTCATGTACAGAACGTGTTGCATCTAATTATAGCCCACCCCCACTGTGCACATCAAAGTCATTGAACTCTGTGATGGGAATCTAATGATACCCCAAATGCACTGCAAACTGAGGAGCATGAGCGTGTGCAAAGCGCACACCATCTTCCTCTCCTTTGAGAAGCCTTGATTAAAGCTAAGCCCATGAGGTGCATGCAAAGGAAAATTCCTGTAGTTGAGCTGGTCCGGAGCACTTCCCTTTCAGTCAACTCTTTGCAGCATTACTTTAATTTTATTACATTTTACAAGCTCACTAAATGAAAGAACACAAAAAAACCCAACCAACTTGATAGCGATCACATAACACACTGACAAATGTCCTCCTCTCAGCTTCAATACATGACATCAATAACTGAATCCTACTGTGATCTGATTAGCTCATTGCCAAAACAAGATGACACCTGATTGGCTCTCTAAACACTCATGCTCATTGGCTACAATCAGATGAAGGAAAGCTACCTGATATCAACCTAAGCAAGTTGTGCTTCCTTTTTCTGGTTATTTGGCTATAACTTTTCATAGAATACAGTACAGATAATTGAACAAACTTTTTGCATTACATTCTTGATTAAATTATCTTTCCATTGATATATAATTTTATGGTACTACTCCAAAAAAAGTGGTGTTATTAGCCATCAAACCTCAAAAATACACTTTTCCCAAAAGGTTTCCACAATTTTGGCCACTACTGTAGGTCTATCACAGTCCATATTACAGTGTTTCCCCCACTTTCCGGTAGCTCCACTATAAAATCCATGGCTACCTCCTCCTAGGGTCGGGTCAGCCACCTGCTGCAACAGTCTCGGACTCTTTCCTGGTAGCCTTTTGCTGGCCGCACAGACAGCACAGCTCACCACATAGTCTTCAATGTCCTTCATCTTTGGCCACCAGAACTGACGATTAGCGAGATGCAGTGTCTTCAGGAACCCAAAGTGGCCTGCCGGCTTGGCATCATGGCTACATTTCAGGACTTGCAGTCATAGATGGTCTGGGACATACAATTTGTCCCCTTTCCACGCCAACCCCTCCCTCATGGTCAATTCTTTCTGATGAGCTACAAACCATGCATCGGTTTGCAGCTCTTGCTTCAGCTGTTGTGCGAAGGCATCGGTGGGGGGTGAGCTCCTTTTTTTCTCCTGCCATCTGGTTGTCACTTGCACCACTTGCTGCCTATCGGGAATGACAGAACTCACCACCTCCTGACGAGTATTTTTTTTTTGTATACATTTTATTAGTTTTTATAGGGTTAGGAATGAGGTGGGGTCAGGATTGGGGTTGGGATTTGGGTTAGGGTTAGGGTTGGGGTTGGGGTTAGGGTTTTTCCAAATAACATTCTCAATATTTAGCAAACAGCATAATGTCTGGGTTCATGTGTGTTATGTGCTCCTGGCTACTTCGTGACCAGAGGCAAGCTCGCCTGACCAATAACCAGCCAAGACACAGTGAAGGCCTTTTGTTTCGTTTATTGCAATAAGCGGGGAGAGAAGCTATCAAAGCTTGGTTCTCTCCAAAGTTTCAACCCCAAATATCCACTTCTTTATACAACCCTAGACCCGGCCGCACATCCCTCCTCTTTCCCCATTGGCTGAGGTAGTATGAGGTTACACTCTTTCCGTCCGCCTCCTACACATTTCCTGATAACATATTAAATCATATTCACATATACAATAGTAATAATAAAAATTAGACATTTAAATGGTTATTTTGAACTCTGTGGTTATTTATGTCCCCCTTTTCGAACAATAGGTTCTTTCCTATTTTTCAATTCAACATGTCTTTCCTGGCTAGCCATTTCCTCTTACAAATGTTATCTTCTTCCTTTCCCACTCTAAGATCCAGCTATTTCTGCCTACATATTTCTTTTACATCCTTTCTTTATGTTAACCTTTCCTGTTTCCCATCATAGCTTCTCCACTCAGTAAATTTCCATTGCAGCAAATTCAATTTTAAATTTCTCTTTCAATATTAAATTTTGAAGACCTTTCTTTTACTTCTATCAAATCCCCCCTTTTTATTTTTATTACACTGAAAGGTCTTCATTATCATGCTTAGAAAATCTTATAACCATTAACTGTATAACTTCTTTTTCTAAGGCTTTCCTAAAGCTTTTCCTACAGCTTTGGTTAAAGTAGATGCATATAAAGGAATACATTGCAGACATGCACAACACATAAGTCCTATAACCACTAAAAAATTTAGGCCAAGAAACATTTGTCTTAACCATTCAGTGTTGGGAAACCAATTAGTTAACCAACCCCAATCGCTCCACATATTTTCATACTTTTGTTCAGGAGCTTTAGCCACTTTCCTGATTCCTTTTGCAATATCCATTACTGCTTCGTGATTGTCATCTACCTTTAAATTCCACAAACAAATTTTTACCTTTATTTCCCAGACTGCTCTGTTGTGTTGTCTTCAGTAATATTAGAATTAGAATCCACCCCTCATGATTATTACACAGTATTTCACACCCACAGATTGGTCCATAATCATAACAGCAATAACAGCAACAGCAATCACACTGACAATAACAAAAGATATACATTTACCACCTAATTCTTACAATTTACAATTCTACATTTTCAGTTTCTAATGGTATAACTTCTGTCTTAGTTATTTATTTTTATTTGTAACAAACCACTTTTATTTCTCTCATGAGTCACCACCAACATTTTTGTTCTTCATCTGGGGTCACCTGAAATTCTAATAGAGATATTCAAAATAGGTAGGGGTTCTGGTCCACTACCCATTCAAGTCCTTTTAAGCGTGGCTTTCAGTCCTTGTCCTGGAATGACCGTCCAAACTCTTTCAGGTCCAGTCACCACCTTTGCTTGTGTGTAGTGAGTCCAACCCTTCTCAGCCCTCCGGACAGCAGATTCAATATAAGGAACTTCCCTTCTTTGGTTGTAGAAGTTCCTCCTTCCATTCAGCACCCACTCTCCCGGCTGGATCTTATGGACTGGAAATTCCAAAGGAGCTGTTTGCGCCACCAAGCCTTCCTGTCAAAGAGAAGACAGAGACCCCAGTACTTGTTCTACATATAGCTATTGGTCTCCCTCCTTTGGGAGCCTTAACCCTTTATTAACCCTTTTACCTATCAAACATCCCTCTGTAGCCCTTTGGGCTATCCCATAAATTCCAAGGGTAGCATAGCATTTCAAATACATTTCTACCTATGCTTTAATTCCCCAATGACTCCCCTCATATAGTTTTTGGATCACCATTCTTGCAATATCTTATGATAACCACAGAATTCCCTTAATGCCATTTTTGTTGTTTGGTAATTATGAATCTACTATAGCTTCAATCCTTTTACTATCTATTTTCCTTTCCCCTTCAACTATAATATATCCTAGATATTTTACCTCCTTTCATACCAATTGGGCTTTATTTGCTAGACATCCTCAATCCTTTCTTCTGCCAACAAAATTGCTTTCCCATTTCTTTATAATTCCCATAATAAGATCTTACAAAACTGGGAAGCTACATAAGGATGTATTTGCTTCCACAGCTTAAAAGTGGAGGAAAGAAAAAAAATCATTTGTCCTGTGTCAGATAGACTATAGTTGTCCATGGAAGCTCTATCAAAAATTGTCACATTTGTCTTTCTCCTCCCCCTTTCACCCTAATTAAATACCATGTTACAAAAATATAACTCAATAAACTTATTTTAAATAACACATTCAGGATTTTAAAAGGTAAAGCACATAGGCTCACTGATAAGTATTAGCCAACATTTCTGGAATGCCTTTTGTCTCAGGCAGACATCAAACAGGATAGCTAAGAAGACAAAAGATTGTCTCCCCCTTCCCCCACTCACCAAACCAGACAGAGTAAAAATTTATACAAAACGTTTGCTTGAAACGGCCCTCAGGAGGAAAATTGCCATAACATTTACAGAAGTGGCTTGCCAAAACCTCCCTCCTAGGGCTGAACAAAAATAAACCAGCCCCAAAACACTCAGCCATCCCTCATGGCCAAAGCAGGATTTGAACTCAGATTTGAGGACCCATCCCTTGACTTAAAAGCAAGAGAACAAATCCACAAAATAAAACAAGCCGGCAGGCCTGCCCTGGAGTACGTGTGAGAGTTTTGCAAGATAGCAGGTCGGATAGAGGGGTGGCCAGAGCAGTCCCTAATCCATCACTTCATTGAGGGATTAGATGATCACCTCTCCCAGGCCTGCATTATTCGAGCAGTACCTGACCGACTGCACGAGTGGTACCAGACAACGGTGAAGCTAGATGTTCAGCTCACCCGCTATAAAAAGCCTTCCCCACCTGAAACTGAGCAGCAACCAGAACAATCCGAACAACAATCACCCGCACGAGACCCTCCGGCTACCACGATGACTGAAAGAACCGGGCCACCTGCAAGCGCGTCAATAAAGTGTTTCCGGTGCGGAAAGAAGGGACATCGAGCAGCAAACTGTCCGGTCCCCTACCCCCAACTGCAGAGCAGTCTGGAACCAGCGACGAGAAGGAGACCTGCCCAGAGGCTAATGAGAGAAAAATACAACCAGGCCACGCAAGCACCTGTTACCCAGATTACACCTCCCACACAAGAGAACGCTGGGACTCCAGGTGGACCCGCCCCTGCTCTACCCTCCTTTGACGGCGACGATGAAGGGGAGAATGACCCGATGGTGAGTCGACAAATCCCATCTTTTTCACTGGCCGCCAAGCTTACAATCCCTAAGTCGGGAGCACAAATAGACTTAAATGTACTAATTGATTCTGGATGCACCCGATGCATTATTAGCCTACCCTTTGCCATTAAAATGGGCATACGGGCAAAACAACTCTCCAACCCTGTGAGGTTCGAGCAAGCTGACGGCTCCCTGATGGGAGGGACTTTAGTCACACAATTAACTGAGCCCTTACGCCTAGAAATAGGGGCACACTGGGAATTTATTCGGTTCCTGGTGGCCCCAAACATGACTGAGACTGTGATTCTAGGCTTAGCCTGCTTGGACAAATGGAAGCCATTTATCTCGTGGGAGAAAGGAATGAGAACTGTGAGACTACCTATAGGGCCTGAGCCTCCCACTGATTCAACTGACGTTGCGGGACACTTTAGGCCACCTAATGAGCGAGCACTCATAGCTGCCTTACCGTCACCAGATGAATCACTCATCCCCAATGAATACCGGGACTTAGCAGAGGCATTTAGTGAAAATGAATGCGATGTCCTACCCCCTCACAGACCCAATGACTGTTCTATCGAACTGGTGCCAGGAGCCAAACTTCCACGCCCGAGAATGTACGCCATGTCCCCCCTCGAGATGGAAGAGATGCAGCAATACATGAATAAAAACTTAGCAAGGGGGTTCATTGAACGGGCCAAATCTACTGTGGGAGCCCCCGTGTTATTTAAAGAAAAAAAAGATGGGTCTCTTCGTCTCTGCGTAGACTATAAGGGCCTCAACGCTGTGAGTGTGGAAAACAGATACCCCCTCCCCCTCCTAAAGGACTTATTAACTCATCTGGCTACGGGGAGTGTCTTCACTAAATTAGACCTGAGAGAGGCGTACTACCGAGTGAGAATAAAAGAAGGAGATGAGTGGAAAACTGCCTTCAACTGCCCCATGGGGAGCTATCAATTTAAAGTCATGCCATTCGGACTACAGGGGGCCCCAGCCGTATTCATGCAGTTGATTAATGAGGTCCTACATGAACACTTGTACAAAGGGGTTCTGGTGTACCTTGACGATATTCTGATATACAGCACGAATATGACTGATCACATAAAGCTGGTGAGAGAAGTGTTAAAGAAACTATTGAATGCCAAGCTTTATGCCAAATTGTCAAAATGTGAATTTCACCAGACCCGATTAGATTACCTCGGCTACAGAATCTCCAACGAAGGCATTGAGATGGATCCAGCCAAGGTGAAAACTATAATCGAATGGCAGCCCCCCAAAACCTGCAAACAACTCCAGAGCTTTCTAGGTTTTGCCAACTTCTACCGTCAATTCATCCCCTCTTTTGCCAAAATTGCCCTACCCCTTACAGATTTACTCAAAACGGGGAAAAAAGGAGGGAAGCCACGACCGGGCCAACCACTAGCATGGACTATGAGCTGTCAAACAGCTTTTGAGAATTTAAAAAGACTATTTGCTGCCGAACCAGTCCTAAAGCACCCCTGTCTAGGGGAGCCCTTTGTAATTCAAGCCGACGCCAGTGATGTGGCAGTTGGAGCTGTATTGCTTCAAAAGAACAAGAATGGAGTCCTGCAACCCTGCGCCTACACCTCCAAAAAATTTACGGAAAGTGAACGGAGATGGGCAATATGGGAGAAGGAGGCCTTCGCAATTAGATGGGGGCTGTTAAACTGGCGACACTATCTGGAGGGGAGCAAGGTGCCATTCGAAGTATGGACAGATCACAAAAACCTAGAGGCACTGAAAACTCCTCGCAAATTGTCCCCAAAGCAAGTACGGTGGGCACAGTACTTTAACCGCTTCAACTTTACTCTAAAGTACATACCAGGGGGAAAAAACTTCCTAGCTGATGCGCTATCGAGATTGCCCCAATACAAAAGCGAACGTGAAGAAGTCAACGAGGCGATTATCTCCAATCCACAACCTGTTGCACAAATCACGCCTCGCAGGGTCC
This sequence comes from Azemiops feae, assembly GCA_023970755.1. Classification (NCBI taxonomy): domain Eukaryota; kingdom Metazoa; phylum Chordata; class Lepidosauria; order Squamata; family Viperidae; genus Azemiops; species Azemiops feae. The sequence continues at coordinate 146,957 of JALGBA010003924.1, forward strand.
CAAATCCGGATGACCCTGGAGCAAAGAAAATAAAACGAGAGCTCCTCACTTATCAATGGTTCAAAGATAACCAAACCTCCTTGACGTGCCGGGATGGTTTGGCTTACAAAGGGGGGAACCTATATTTGCCCGAATCCCTCCGTCTCGATGGTCTCAAACACAGCCATGATGTAAAGCAGGCTGGACACTTTGGATATCTAAAAACACTACATCTCACCTGCTGGCAATTTTGGTGGCTGGGACTGAAACGAGATGTGGAAAACTATATGAAGAGTTGTACCGTATGTGCTACAATGAAAAGAATACCGGGGAAAACCCCTGGATTACTGCAGCCGGTGGCAGACCCTTCTCAACCATGGGAAGAAATAGCTATGGACTTTATCATAGACCTACCTGAGAGTAGAGGAAATACTGTCATCTGGACTGTAATAGACCTGACTAAATTGTTCCTGAAACATATCTACTGACTGCACGGCGCCCCTAAGCGAATAATCTCAGACAGGGGGGTGCAGTTCACAGCAAAGTTTTGGAGGAGTTTTCTTAAATTAATTGGATCATCTCATCTGCTTTTCATCCGGCCACCAACGGAGCTGCAGAAGCCACTAACAAAATGGTGGAGCAATATCTCAGATGCTACGTGTCTTATCAACAGACGAACTGGACTGACCTCCTCCCTTTCGCAGAGGTGGCGTATAATAATTCTGTGCACAGCAGCATCGGCTACACACCTTTCAGAGTAGCCACAGGCAAAGAGTTCAGTCCAATTCCTGAATATCCCCAAGTGCCAACCGCTTCCCAGACACTTGACCAATGGGTGAGGGGATGGGAGGAAGTTTGGAGAAAAACAAAAACTGCTTTAAAAAAGACTTTTGAAACCTATAAAAAGCAAGCTGACAAAAAGAGGGCTCCCCAAAGAACGTTCCAAGTTGGGGAAAAGGTTTATTTGTCAACCAAATACTTACGCCTCAAATTACCCAGCAAGACGTTAGGACCGAAATTCTTAGGGCCTTTTCCTATCGTAAAGTCATCAATCCAGTCACTGTAAAACTGAAACTCCCTAGACTTTTGGGTAAAATTCACCCTGTCTTCCACAGTAGCTTGTTAAAACCTTATCGGGGCTCCACTTTAAGACCTCCCCCGAAGAAAGCACCTGGGCCCCTCGTAGTTGCGGGGCAGACCCATTATGAAGTGAAACATATTCTTGATTCTAGAATTTTTAAAGGGAAATTGCAGTACCTAGTACAATGGAAGGGATACCCGATGTCTGAAGCCACTTGGGTGAAATCCAGTGAGGTGAAAGCTGACAGGCTCGTCAAAAGGTTTCATACGAAATACCCCAACAAACCGAAGACTAGTCATTAATATATGCTTTTGTTTACATTACAGGATCTGTCCTTTTTGTAAGGGGGGCCGGATGTCAACGCTGTTAATATGGGATATTATTGCATTGACAAGATATGCAGAACTGTTTGGTATTTTTGGAGTTAAATCAGATGACATACAAAGTGAGGAGAATTGTGAAGAAAAGTGGGAGACAGGGAAGGGAAGGGAATCTTTGTCCTCCAGCCTAATTGGAAGACGTAAATTATCACTGTAAGTAAGGGAGGAGTTTAGCAAGATAAGCTAGATGCAAGCCAGAGAAATCCAGATTCTGGCATCCGCTTTGTAATGTGCCGAAGTATTGTTGCAGAACTCCTGGGAAGAAATGCAAAATAAAGTATCTAAAAGGGAAAATAATGTCTCAGTTTTCTTGGAATGCTTCTTCCTTTGGACCACAACAGTGGTTTTGAAAGTATCTATGTATTTTATTCTTCCCATACCACAGAAAGGCATGCCAACCAAGTTGTAGGTCATGCCTCTCTAGGTATAATAGTCTTTTGTCTCTAAGCATTATCCATTCTTTAAGCCATGTTAAAATAGTTGCTTGGTAGTATAACGTCCAGTCCGGCAGTCCAAATCCTCCACTTTCTTTCGCTTCTTGTAGCATTTTCAGTCTAATTCTAGCTTTTTTTCCTTGCCAGATAAATTTCAGTATTGTTGTATTCAGTTCATCAAAAAAGGATTTTCCCAGCCTTACAGGAATCGTTTGAAATAAAAAGAGTATTTTTGGTAAGATATTCATTTTCACTGTTGCTATTCTCCCCAGCATTGAAAGTTGTAAGTTTTTCCACTTTTCCAGATCCAATTTTATTTGTTTTAGCAATCTTACATAGTTATCTTCTTTTATTGTTACACATCTTGCTGTTAGATAAATTCCCAAATATTTAACTTTTTCAACTATTTGAAGATTTTTTTTTGTTAGTAGATTTTTTTGTTTTTCTGTTAGATTCTTTGTTAGCAGTTTAGTCTTTTCTCTGTTTATTTTCAACCCTGCCACTACTCCAAATTTTTCTGTTTTCTCCATAGGTTTAGTGCTTGTTTCCAATGGATCTTCCAATATAAAAACCAACTCATCTGCAAATGCTTGTAGTTTATATTTTTCATCTTTTATCTCCAGTCCTTTAATTTCTATATCTTGTCTGATGTTTCTATTCAATACTTCCTGTAATGTATTGGCCACAACTGTTTTAAATCACTTGCTTAATGTCTGACCTACATTTCTGTATTGTTTAACAGTTGCTGTTACTGAAAACCAGACTGGCTGTCTCCAAGCTGATAATGAGGTTTGGGGCGGGAAACTGTTACTTTAAATCTATTGGTTGCCACCTAGAGGCTAACTGTATAAATAGCTGTGCAGCAGCCTTTAGGGCTGCTTCTGTTCTGAGTTAATAAACCAACACCCATTTACTCAGAAGTTGCTCCTCCCGAGCAAAGGCACACGAGCTAGATTTTGGGGCAGAGGGCGGGAAATAGCAAGCCCCCGGGCTCGCCACTCAGGCGCCGATGCAGCGAAAGGATTAACGGGCTGCTGCGACCCGCCTCTTGTTCCGGCTGCTGCGGATGATGGAGCTGCTGGCGCCAGGCAGAAGAGCGGGGCCCCGAGGTGGGGGGATGAATCTCACTCCCTGGGCTGCGAAGCATAGAGCAATTGGGTGGGGTGCAGCAACACGCGGGCAAGAGAATTGAGAATGAGAAAGACGCGGGTGGAAATGGCTCTGGGACAGCCGGGGGTCTGTAGCCGCCTCGGCTGCTTACTAGCAGCCCAACGAGGCAGTGGATTCGCACACCAGCTACCCCGTCAACCATGCAGGGAAGCAGGAGGGGCAGCTGTTGTGCGAATCCACTGCCTCGTCGGGCTGCTAGTGAGCAGCCGAGGTGGCTCCAGATCCCCGGCTGCCCCTCCACCTCCTGCTTCCCTGCATGACTGGTCGGAACAGCAGCAGAAGCCACCCCCATCAGATCCGTCGAGTGGATGCCCCTAGGCCGGGCAAAGGCTTCCGGCTATTCCGGAGCCGTTTCCGCCCGCGCTGATGGGGCTCTGTGGCCAATCCGCCATTATGCAGGAGAGCAGGCAGGCTGTGGCTGCTGACGGACACCGTCGGCCCCGATACGCTCGCTGGCCTCTGTGTGTGTGGGGGCTGATGGTGTCAGGCAGCAGGTGCTCCAGCCCCTGCCTTGCCTTGCCTTGCCCCGCGGCAATTGGCACACCCGCCCTGCCTCGCCTCGCCTCACCCCGCAGGATGAGCCTCCGGTCCACCGCCCCACCCACCAGAGACCCCCTGGATCTCCCCCAACCCTGCCCGGCTCCCACAAGCGTCCCTCCCCACAAGCATCATTGAGGTGGCCACACCCACTGGCCACGCCCACCCAGTCAGCCATGACCACCGGGGCCACGCCCACCCAGTCGGCCACGCCCACCCGGCACCCGGCAATAAATAAATGGGTTTTGGGTTGCGGTTTGGGCACTCGGTCTCTAAAAGGTTTGCCACCACTGCCCTAGACGTTCAGAACGGTCAAGAAGGCCACCTAAATATCTGCAGGACTATGTCCAGCAATTGAGAGTTTGAGCCATCTAGGGGGAAGGGGTGTAATGTATTGGCCACAACTGTTTTAAATCACTTGCTTAATGTCTGACCTACATTTCTGTATTGTTTAACAGTTGCTGTTACTGAAAGCCAGACTGGCTGTCTCCAAGCTGATAATGAGGTTTGGGGCGGGAAACTGTTACTTTAAATCTATTGGTTGCCACCTAGAGGCTAACTGTATAAATAGCTGTGCAGCAGCTATTTAGGGCTGCTTCTGTTCTGAGTTAATAAACTTGTTGTTTCAACACTCTGCCTCATTCAATGCCTAAAGAACCGAAGATATAACACTTCCAGTGTTAGTATAAATAGTAATGGAGATAGTGGACATCACTGTCTTGTGCTTTTTTTAATGTGAAAGTTTTGTGTAAAATCTCCTTTTACAATTATTTTGGCTGTTTGTTTACAATAAATTGTTTTAATTACATTTATAAAGTTTTCTCCAAAGTCCATTTCCTCTAGTTGCTGAAATATGAATTGCCAGTTTACATTGTCAAACACTTTCTGTGCATCAAGGAATATTAAAGCCATCTGCTTCCCTGGATGAATTTCATAGTACTCTAACACATCAAGAATCATTCTTAAATTGTTTTTTATCTGTCTTTTAGGTAGAAAACCATTTTGGTCTGTATGTATAAATTCAATCAAAAATTTCTTTAGTCTTTCTGCTATTATTGAGGCGAAAATTTTATAGTCTACATTTAATAGCGATATTGGTCTATAGTTTTTTATTTGCATTAGATCAGAGTCTTCTTTAGATATTAAAGTAATGTTGGCTTCAGTCCATGTATTTGGTATTTTAGCCTCCAGGAGTATTTCATTACACAGTTCTTTCAAAATAGGACTTAATACATCTTGTAATGATTTATAAAGCTCTGCAGGTAATCCATCTGGACCTGGAGTCTTATCATTTTTTGCCTTTTTATAGCCTCTATAATCTCCATCATTGATATTTTTCCATTTAATATATTTCGAATATTCTCTGAAATTTTTGGTAAGTCTGCTTTTTTTAAATACTGCTGTATTTTTTCTTTTGGAATTTCCTCTGCATTGTAAAGTATCTCATAATAATCTTTGATAATTTTTTTAATTGTATCATTTTGAAACTGTAATTCACCTTTTGGATCTTGCAGCTTGTTAATCAGTTTTTTCTCTTTTTCTTTTTTCAGTCTATATGCTAACCATCTCCCTGGCTTGTTGGCATTTTCAAAGAAGTTCTGTTTAGCCCTTTTAATCTGTTGAGCCATCATTTCCGTCTCGGCTAGATTTAATTTATGTTTTATTATCTTCATTTGTTTCTTAAGTATTTTCTTTTGTGGGTCTATTTGTAATTCTGATTCTAACTTTCTGAATTCTTTCTTCAACTTTAACTGTTGTTGTTTCTTTTCTTTATTCTTTTTAGTGGTATAGGTTATAGCCAACCCTCTGAAATATACTTTAGCCGTATCCCACACATTTTGAAGCGATGTTTGTTTATTTTGAAGAAAAAATCCATTTCCTTTGTCGCTAGTTGTATAAATTCTTTTTCTTTCAGTATAGATTTATTCAAGGACCATCTTAATTTTTTCTTAGTTCCTCTCCAAGTCATCTTTATTGGGTTATGATCTGCCCAAACATTAGTTTCTATCTCAATTTCTTGTATCATCGTATTAAGTTTCAAAGATGTCCATATCATATCAATTCTAGACCATGATCTATGTCTATTTGAGTAAAATGTATATTGTAATTTCTTTGGATTTTTTCTCTCTCCATATATCTTGGATACAAAGTTCTTCTGCCATTTTTGAAAATGCTTTAGGTAATATATTTCCTCCTTTCCTCCCTTGTTTAGCGCTTTTATAGTCCAAAGTTCCATCTGTTATTGCATTAAAGTCTCCCATTATACAAAGATTTTGATAGTTTAAATCCAGTGCTTTTTTTGTAAAAAGAAAAGGTGCCGGAACTCACACATGTCATACAACCTGCCTTGCCTACCCTACAAGGTTCCATCCAAAAAAGGTGCCGGAACTCCGTTCTGGGCGTTCTATGACAAAAAAAAGCCCTGTTTAAATCTAATTTTTTTTATGCAATTTTTGGTAAAATTGTTCTTGTTTATCGTTTGGTGCATATATTGCTACCATCAGTATCTGTTTTTGATCCATCATTATCTCCACCATTAATATTCTCCCCTCTTCATCCGCATAAATTTGTTTAGGGTTCATTGTTTCTTTAATGTGTAGAGCTATTCCTCTTTTCTTTTGAAGTGCTAATGCAAAGTGAAGTTTACCAATTTTCGGTTGTTCTAACAACTTATAATGTCTCTTAATATGTGTTTCTTGGAGACAAATTATATCCATTTTTATTTTTTGTAGTCGTGTAAAGATTTTTTTCCTTTTTGAGGGAGAATTTAGTCCATTTATATTCATTGACAAAATCCCACTCTCCTTCTCCATCTCTTTCAATTATATCTAGGTCTTAATCTTCTAGTAGATCTTATCTGTCTGTGATCTCTTGGTCTTGCTCCTTCTTCTGTATATGTGTTTTTAATTTCTTCCTCCTCTCTTGGTTTGACTGCACCTTCTACTGCCATTTCTTCATGTTTCTTTGTTTCCCTCTTTCTACCAGATTCAGAGTCACCTCCTTCCAGAAATGCTCTATGGTTGTCGAAGAATTCCATTGCTTTAAGTGGCATATCCAATCTATATCTTTTCGTATCCCAATAGATTAAAATCCCTTCTGGAATCAGCCATCTGAAATTCACTCCTTTTTCAATTAATTTCCTAGTTAGAAACTGGTATTCTCTTCGGGATTCTCTTATTCTCCTAGGAATTTGTTTGAGGACTACAATTTCTTTTTCTTTGTATTTCAATGGTTCATCTCTTACTCTTCTCAGAATCTCGTCTCTTATAGATCTTTTGAGAAATCTAACATGTACTTCCCTGGGGACTTTATTTCTTCTAGCATAGTTTGAGTTGACTCAATAGATCTGATCTAATTCTCCTTCCATTTGCTGTTTCCCGATTCCTAATGTGTCTGCCAATAATTCCGTTATCAAGTCTAGGAGCTCCTCTTCCTTATCTTCCATTATATTTTGAAATCTTAAAAAGTATGAGGCTCTTTCCATCTCCATCCCAGCTATCGAGTCTTCTAGTTCTCCATTTATTTGCATCAATTTCTGATTTTCATCTTTTAAGACTTCTAATTTCTGGTCAACCTCAGTTGATTTATCTTCTATTTTTTGGATTCTTTGTTGATTATCTGTGATCATCTGTTTAAAATTTTCAAATTGAGAGTCCATGTTGTTAATTTTTTGATTCATTTTATCAAAATCACTTTTCATCTCCTCATGATTTCTCGTTGTAATCACCATGTGAGTAGCGATTGCCTCTTGAATTGCTTGTAGAGTCGCTTGAGTTTCCTTTTGGAAGTTATTAGCCTTTTCTTGTTGGAGCATTGTATCAATTGATCTCTGATAGACTGGACTTGCAGGAGCAGAAGAGGGAGCAGGAGATCCTTTTTTTCCAAATAATCCACCAAGTAAATCAAAATTTATAATCCAATAGGCTCCTAACAAATAGGAGAAGTAAATAATAAAAATAGTGAGTGGTAAAAAAGAGCAAAAGGGAATCCAAAGTGTTCTGTTAAAAGAAATTTCTTGTTAGTCACTCTTTCAAAACAGCTTGTAAAAATTCCAGGTCAAGCTGTATTTGTAATCCAGGGAAGTCAGATGACTTCAAAAACAATTTTTATTTATAATTGTAATCCATCCTGTAGAAAAGGGCAATCCAAAAAGAGTATTTTCTTTTTCAGCCACAATCTTCAGGTGTATAAATTCCAAGGACACCAAAATGTTTAAACTATAAACTGTGTCTGGCCATCCAGCCAAGTTTTAAAACTCCAATCAAAACAACTCAGTAAGATAAAGAAAAAAAAGCAAGATTAAATGTAGTTCTCAATTTTGCCACTAGATGTCATTAGATGTCCATTCCCACCATACTTTAAAAAAGTTAAAAAGTTAAAATCCAATGGTTTCCAAACAAGGAATAAAAAAAAAAGAATTATAAATCCAAAAATTTCCCAAATTATACTTCTTTTATGCCTCAGTTATCTTCACAGTATTGTTATAAGTCAGTTTTAATTTCCCCAAAGCTTAAACTGCCGCTTATAGTTCAGGAGGGAGGGGTAAAGAAAAAAGCCCCCCCCTCCCTGGAGCTTGGGGATTTCTTGCTTTTGAGTGCTTTTTCCCAGAACCGGTATTTTCGCTTGTAGAGAGATAAGGAAAGTAGTCTCACCCGGATCAGGTGTTTTGCTTTCCGCTTGTTAGAATTTGTTGCCTCCGACGATCAGCTGCTTCTGGCTGACCGCATGGGTTTGTTCAGCCTTTCTTCCTGCCAGTCCCAAGGGCTTCTTTGGATCAAGCGGGTCAGCTACCGCTGGCCCGCGATCTGCAAAGTTTCACCCTTTGGCCAGTCACCTCTACGGGGCGACTTTTGGTCCTATTGGACTCCCCAGCTGGTAGAAATCGGGCTTGGGGAACGGAGCTTCATTCCCCAGCGCCCGTGTTGCAGCGACGTCACCGGAAACTCCCCTCCTGCCGAGTATTTTTGTATTGGGGCATGCGGGACAGGGCATCAGCCAGGAAGTTCTTCCCGCCTGGAATGTATTTTAGTTCAAAGTCAAACCTTTTGAAATACTGCGCCCATCTAACTTGCTTAGGAGAAAGCTTGCAGGGGGTTTTCAGGGCTTCTAAGTTTTTATGGTCAGTTCACACTTCAAAGGGGGCTTTGCTTCCCTCCAGGAATTGCCTCCAATTTAGTAGTGCCCACCGCACTGCAAAAGCCTCTTTTTCCCACACTGCCTATCTCTGTTCCATTTCATTAAGCTTGCAAGATGTGTACGTGCATGGCTGTAAGTTCCCCTCCCCATTGTGCTGGAGGAGGACGGCTCCCACAGCCACGTCGCTGGCATCTGCTTGAATCACAAAAGGCTTGATTCCAGAAGGGATTCTAATTAATTGGGATGGGAAAAGATACAGATTGGATACACCACATAAGGCAGTGGAGTTTTATGATAATCACAGAGCTTTTATGGAAGGGAAAAGTTCGGAATCCCGTCCAGAGAGAGAAACAAAGAGACAGGAAGAAACGGCAATAGAAGGAGCAGCCAAACCAAGGGAAGAAGAAGAAACTGAAAATACTAAGACAGAAGAAGTGGTAAGAGCAAGAGAATAGAGACAGATAAGAACAACTAGAAGGTTAAGAAGACCTATATATAATTGAAGGAGATGGAGAAGGAAAATGGGATTCTTACAATGAATGTAAATGGATTGAATGTAAATGAATGTAAATGGATTGAACTCCCCTATAAAAAGGGAAAATTTTTTACACGTCTACAAAGATTAAAAATGGATATAATTTGTCTCCAAGAAACACATATTAAGAAACAACACTACAAACTGTTGGAGCAACCGAAAATTGGGAAACTTCATTGCGCATTAGCTCAACAAAAGAAAAGAGGAATAGCTCTATATATTAAAGAAATATATATATTAAAGAAATAATGAATCCCAAACAAATCTATGCAGACGAAGAGGGAAGAATATTGATGGTGGAAATAATGATAAACCAAAAACAGATATTGATAGTAGCAATATATGCACCTAACAACAAACAAGAAGAGTTCTATCAAAAATTGCATAAAAAAATAGTGGAATTGGAATACGAAAATATTTGTTTAATGGGAGATTTTAATGCAATAGCAGATGGAACACTGGACTATAAAAGTAGTAAAATAGGGAAAAAAGGGAAAAATATACTCCCTATTTTTTTTTTTTAAATGGCAGAAGAAATTGGTATTCAGGATATATGGAGAGAAAAGAATCCAAAAAAACTACAATATACCTTTTATTCAAATAGACACAAATCATGGTCCAGAACTGATATGATATGGATATCTCCTGAACTAAGTACAATTATACAAGAGATCGAGATAGAACCTAATATATGGGCAGATCACAATTCAATAAAGATGACTTGGAGAGGAACTGAGAAAAAATTAAGATGGTCTATGAATAAATCTTTACTAAAGGAGAAAGAATTTATACAAATAACAACAAAGGAAATGGAATTCTTTTTTAAAATAAATAAAAAAGAAGAAACATCCCTTCAAAATGTGTGGGATACGGCTAAAGCATACTTCAGAGGGTTGGCTATAACTTACATGGTGAAAAAGAATAAAGAAAAAAACCAACAACAGTTAAAACTACAGGAAGAACTTAAGAAATTAGAATCAGAACTACAAATAGACCCACAAAAGAAAATACTTGAAAAACAAATGGAACTAATAAAACATAAAATAAATTTAGCATAGGCCAAAAAAATGGCGCAACAAATTAAAAGAGCTAAACAGAATTTTTTTGAAAATGCTAATAAACCGGGGAGGTGGCTAGCATTGTTGTTGTTAGTTGCGAAGTCGTGTCCGACCCATCGCGACCCCATGGACAACGTTCCTCCAGGCCTTCCTGTCCTCTACCATCTTCTGGAGTCTATTTAAGCTCACGCCTACTGCTTCAGTGACTCCATCCAGCCACCTCATTCTCTGTCGTCCCCTTCTTCTATTGCCCTCAATCTTTCCCAGCATTACTGCAAGGAGGTTGAGGGGTTGGTGAACTGGTGTAAGGAAAACAGCCTAGTTTTAAATACAGGAAAAACCAAAGAGATCATTGTTGATTTCAGAAAAGGCAGGCACAGCCACACTTCTCTGTGCATTAATGATTCACCTGTGGAGATGGTTACCAGCATCAAATTCCTGGGTGTGCAGCTAACGAGTAGGCTGACTTGGTCGCTAAACAGTGAGAAACTGGTGAAGTGGGCACAGCAGCGCCTGCATTTTCTGCGCCGCATGAGAAAAGCACATCTTCCTTCCCCTGTCCTGACCACTTTCTACAGGGGGACAATCGAGAGCATCCTGTCATACAGCATCACAGTCTGGTTTGGAGGCATCACTGCTTCAGACAGGAAGGCGGTGCAGAGAGTGGTGAGAATGGCCGAAAAGATCATTGGCAGTTCCCTCCCTACCATCCAGGACATAGCACAGAAGCGTTGCTTGAGCACGGGTCTGTAAGATTATCTGGGACACTACCATCCTCTTCACGCCTGTTTTCCCTTGTTACCTTCTGGGAGAGGCGTCGTGGTATCCGTAGCAGAACATCCAGATTCAGCCATAGTTTCATTCATACAGCATTAACCTTGCGAACTCTCAAACTTCCTCCTTGCGTTATATATTCAAGATGGACAGTATTTAATATTTTTTGCTATGTATATGTAGGGATGTGGGTCATATATATGTTGTACATAGTATGTTTAGGTGTGTGTCATGTATATGTTTCACTTTGAGAGCGGGCAACTAAATTTCATTTTTTATGTGTGCCATTGTGCCCACAATATAAAAATGACAATAAAGGTTATCTATCTATTAGGCTCTTCTCCAGTGAGTCCTTCCTTCTCATTAGGTGGCCAAAGTATTTGAGTTTCAACTTCAGGATCTGGCCTTCTAAAGAGCAGTCAGGGTTGATCTCCTCTAGGACTGACCGGTTTGATCACCTTGCAGTCCAGGGAACTTGCAGGAGTCTTCTCCAGCACCATAGTTCAAAGGCCTCAATTCTTTGGCGCTCAGTTTGTATGGCTAGCATACAAACTGAAAAAAGAAAGAGAGAAAAAAGTGATAAATAAACTACAAGACTCAAAAGGAGATTTACAGTTTCAAAATGACACAATTAAAAAAACAATTAAAGACTTTTATGAGATACTTTACAATACAGAGGAAACTCCACAAGAAAAAATAAAGCACTGTATTAAAAAAGCAGATTTACCAAAAATTCCAGAGAATATACAAAATATTTTAAATGAAAAAATATCAATGATGGAGATGACAGAGGCTATTAAAAGACAAAAAAATGATAAGACTCCAGGCTCAGATGGACTACCCGCAGAGTTTTATAAATCTTTACAAGATATTTTAATTCCTATAATGAAAGAACTATGTAATGAAGTACTTTTAGAGGCTAAGATACCAAATACATGGACAGAAGCTAATATCACTTTAATACCTAAAGAAGACTCAGACCTGACGCAAATAAAGAATTATAGACCAATAAACGTGGACTACAAAATTTTTGCCTCAATAATAGCAGAAAGACTAAATAAATTTTTGACTGAATTTATACACACAGATCAAAATGGATTCCTACCTAAAAGGCAAATAAAAAACAACCTAAGAATGATTTTAGACATTTTGTAATACTATGAACTTCATCCAGGAAAACAGATGGCGTTAATATTTCTAGATGCACAGAAGGCTTTTGATAATGTAAATTGGCAATTTATGTTTCAACAGCTACAGTAGATGAAATGGACTTTGGAAAAAACTTTATAAATATAATCAAAACAATTTATTACAGACAAACAGCAAAAGTAATTGTAAATGGAGATTTTACAGAAAACTTCAATATTAAAAAAGGCACAAGACATTGCTATTCATACTAACATTGGAGGTATTAAATAGAAACATTAGACAAGATATGGAAATTAAAGGACTGGAAATAAAAAATGAAAAATACAAATTACAAGCATTTGCAGACGATTTAGTTTTTATACTAGAAGAGCCTCTTGAGACAAGCTTTAAGCTTATGAAAAAGATAGAAGAATTCGGAGAAGTGGCAAAAAAACAAAAAAATCAATTATCAGAAAAAACAGGTCTTCAAACAGTCAAAAAAGTTAAGTACTTGGGAATCTACCTAACAGCAAGATGTGCAACAATAAAAGAAGATAATTACGTAAAACTATTAAAACAAATAAAATTAGACTTGGAAAAATGGAAAAACCTACAACTTTCAATGCTGGGGAGAATAGCAACAGTGAAGATCAATATTTTACCAGGCTTCTGGTTCCGGTTGCAGCACCCGCGGACGCGCAAAGAACTGTAGACCCTGGACAGGGTCGAAAGTCGCCCTGGAGGGGCGACCACCATAGAGAAGGGCACTCGTCGATCGCGGAGGGAGCGGCATCTCCCTCTGCGGTCCGAGAAAATCACCTTTGGGCCGACGGGGAAAAGATCGGCCAGTAACATGGCCGATCACTCAGCTGCTCCAGCCGAAAGTCACAGCAACATCTAAGCAAAAAGAACCACCGTGGAAGACCTTTCCTTCCCTCTTGTTAATTTACCTATTTCCCTGCTAACAGCTTTAAGAACTATTTCCCTATTTTGAGAAAGCAGCGTTTGATCACTGGGGAAAACGGGCTTTGGAAAAATAACTATTGTTTTTTATTATTTTATTTTGTTTATATAAGCAGTTGGAATTCGGGCATCCTGAAAAAAAAAAAACCCTTACTGTGACTCTCTTTTGGCTTGTCTATCTCCAGTTTAGGTGAAAACCCTTAGGGAGGGGGTGGAATGCTTTTTTCTCCTCCCCCCCTCCTGAACAGTATTGCCCAAAAAACTTTCTGCTTTCTGGACGGACTTATGTAGATTGTTTTGGATACAATGCAACCTGGGACTTGGCATGAAGCCCAGAAACTATGACTGATACAATGTAACTTTCTCCAGTTGAACTCTCACTTCCTGATTTTGGCGTGACGCCCAGACTGGATTACAACATAACAACTGACTGCTACTTGGGACTCTTGCTGCTTCTTTTATTTCTGTGCTGGACTTGACTATTGGCTTTTTTCTATCTTTGTTTGGAAATATATCTCTGTTTGGACTCTATATTTTATAACGCTGCAATCTATTTTTTAAGCTGAACTTCTATATATATATATATAAAAGAGGATGGAATCCTACTCACAGATTAATTATGGACTTATATTAGAAAAAATTGTGGAAATGAGAATGGAATTTAAAGAACATATTAGAACGCTTAGCAAAAAGGAGGACTCAGAATTAAAAATTGAAGCTCAACCTTTGATTGACTATGATACACAATTAGATTTACAACTTAATGAGATGGATGGAATACATTCACAATCTATTGAATCTATTGAATCTATTGAAGAGGAAGAGGACACATCTCATATGATGGACATCTTTGATGATCAAAGGCAGAACTCAACTAAAACATTTACAACTTTAAAAGCAACAGGATTGGACTTCCAAATACGAGGCACCAAAAACGTTGACAACATGACAGTACAGACAACACTGGATAAAAGAGAAAAAGAATATGATTGGACTCAATGGTGGGAAAAGGCCTTTAGCCAGTCACTAAGATGGGAGGATCTAGAGGCCCTGCTGTGGAAACTACCTGGCACAAAAAGAAAGCTAGAATTAGATTTAAAAATGAGAGTTAAAATTTTATCTGATGGGTAAAAAGGGCTTTTGGACGTTGATTGAGCTAATATTTTCGAGATTTTTAAGGTTACTCTGGTTTGAGTCAACATTAGATCTAAATTATGGATTTGATTATGGTTTGGAATGGCAATAGGAAAAATTGGAAAATTTTAAATTAAAGGAGTTAGATTGAGATTGAGACTGGTGAAGTATTATTGATATTTTTACTTACAAGAATTGAATGGTAATTAGTGATGTATTAAATGGACTAAATTGAAACAATTGAGGAATTTTTAGGGACTTGGATTGATTTATAAAAATATTGGATAGAGTATATGAAATAGAATATAGTTGAGAAATATTAAGATATAATAGTTATATTATTAGTTTATGATAGAAATAATTATTGTCCTATTATTATTATTATTATATTATTATATTATTATGTCTTAGGTAACGGTTTTAAAATATATAAATTTATGTTTATTTACAAAATATGTATGTGAAATAGAATAGAATAAGAGATATAATTTGATTGAGAAGTATAAATTGAAATTGGAATAATAGATATAGGTAAGAAATAATTTATATTTTAGGAATGCTCGAATTGTATACTATATGTTTATGCAAGACTAAATTGAAATAGATTAATTGAAAGTTGGTTAAGCCTGAAAACGGGTGAAAATATGATTGATAATTTTTGTTTTTTGTTTTTGTGTGTTTTTCTTTTTCTTTTTTCTTTTTTCTTTCTTCTTTTTTTATTGATAAAATAGAGAGGGAACCTTTAAAGAAGTAGTTTAAATTGTATATGTATGACTGTATTTTTTGTTGTGTTCTATGGAGTGCCCTATCTCCACGATGTGTTATAAGCACTTGGCTGTAAAACAAAACAAAAAAACTAATAAAACTTGTTATGGAAAAAAAAAAAAGATCAATATTTTACCAAAAATACTCTTTTTCTTTTAAACAATACCTATAAAAGTGGGGAAACACTTCTTTGATGAACTAAACAAATCAATATTGAAATTTATTTGGCAAGGAAAAAAAGCTAGAATAAAATTGAAAATGCTTCAAGAAGCGAAAGAAAATGGAGGATTTGGACTGCCAGACTGGAATCTATATTGTTGCAGAAAATCACAGGACTCAAACCACGGAATCAAAAGAAGTTGGTTTATTTGCGCAAAGGTTCAGAGCAAAAATCATAACAACCTCTGAACACCTTCTCATAAAAAAACAAGTTCATATATACTCTTTTAGAAGCAGCAAAACACGGAAATGTAACATTGATTGGTTACTCGAATTACAGCCCCCTTACAGCCCCCTGTTGCTATGCTAGAGTAGCGAAATATCTTGTCCCCCTCTCATGGATCGAGGTCACAGGTGTCTTGCCAAAGCATCTAAGTTTCCGGCAGCACATTTGTGGTTAGCTACCAGCGAGAGCGAGACATAGAAACGAGACATATGTGGTTAACTGTAACAGAGCTTCAAGCTTGACACCTTTGTGCGACCGACAGATGAACTTGTGGTTTGACATTTTCCACTTCCTTTTTGCTTCTTCTAACTAATACACGCATTTAAGACTCATGTCCTGTTTTATGACCTATGTCTTGTTTTATGTCCTGCCTTATTCCCCCCTTTGAGACTCCATTTTAGGTAACAATTGAGTCTCACTTTTATAGTTTCTTAACTTGAGCATTAGCTTTTTCCCAGCAAGCGAAGATAGCTGAGCAGAATTTACGCATATATGGATAGGTATAACATATGGCATGATTAACACTTTAGACTGGCACACATCTTTCTGTTTCCTGCTGCCAGTTCATCCTAGAGGCGGATAGCAATAATAAGAAAGAGTGAAAAATCCATAAAGTGATTCTCAAAAATCATCTTCCTCAGGGACGTCCTCCAATCCCCAGGGTGTAAGCCATACATACACCCCACTGTCTGGATCCTCACTTTCCCTTCCTGGGTCTGAGGTGAACCTATTTTCCAAGGATCCTTCTATCACAACTAATTCCTTTTCAACCCTGATTTCTTTCACTGATCTCATAACTAATTGTCTGATTAAAGGTATTACACAGGGAATGAAGGCTAGTCCTGCTATTCCACATAACAACACAAACAGCATTTGTTTCCTCAATGTCCCCGGAGCCTTCTTCAAGTGTGAGAAGAGTTAATTGGCCATTCTCACAACATTTGGGACTATCGTTCAGGGTCTTATTACTCAACATGCCACTTGCAAACATTAGCCAAAGCTATAGAAGACTCATGTTTGATAATCTAAAATGAGTCAATGTCAACTTTTCTTTCCTTTTCTATCTTACAAGCCCAATATCCCACTCAGTTTCACACTCACAGTCACACCAAAGGGAGCAATTGCAATTATGAAATTACCACATCAGGAAGATGGGGTTAGGTGTGATTTGGGAAAGGACAGGGTCAGTCTTGGGTGAGCCACACAGCCGAGTCTTATTTGCTAAATATAATGTCCACACTCCCAAGACTCCTACTATACTACAGAGGACCCACTCCCAAGGTGCTTCAAACATAAGTGTCCCCAAGAGATACACACTGTCCTTGGTCACAGTCAGTGCTTTTTAGGCGCAACACCTGTTTCTTTGGGATTGGGACGTTTCCAGAAGAAAAGGTGTCCAATACAACAAGTCACAACCAGGGTGATCAGACCCACTAAGGCCAGACTCACTGCACCTATGGCTATGTATGGTCGGACTACCATTCCTCGAAATAAATCTAACCTACACCACACACTCCTAACACTTTAACAGCTGTTTTCCTCATTCTTCTCTTCAGCCGTACGTAGAGGGTCAGCTTCCGGAGTGACACCAGTAAGGCCTCTTCTGCCCCGTATGTTGCCTGCCCGTTGCCGGTAGGGCAGTTATAGGGGGCGCTTCTTCAAGCGTACCACTAAAGGGCGGGCCTCGTCCTGTTCTGCCTCCCAATATTCATCAGCTGCAGGCTTAACTCGAGTCCAGTGAATCCAAGACTTGGATTCTAACACCTTTACTGCAAGTGGAGAACACATGACCACAGTATACGGGCCCTTCCATTTAGGTTTCAAGTTTTCCCCTTTCCAGTGTTTTACCCATACTTTGTCTCCCACTTGAATATTATGACTGGGGGTACTCAAAAATGGTGGACTGAGGGACACACAATATTGTTGGAATTCTTGTATTTCTTCTTCTTCTTCTTGTGCCATATCCGTTATCAGACGTTGGCGATCATGTTGGCGATCCTGTTTTTATCAGCAGCCGCACGAAAAAGTGCTGCTGAGTTTTGTCCAAACCAGTCCCTTAGATTTTGAAGCCATGATGTTCTTCTTCTGCCTGGACCTCGTTTGCCTTCTATCTTTCCTTGGAGGATTAAATGGAGTATGCCGTATTTTTCTGGGTGTCGCATCACATGTCCGAAATATTCTAACTTTCATTTTTTAATTGTTTTGATGATTTCCCTTGGCTTTCCCAGGCGGCTTATCACCTCCTCATTTCTGATTTTGTCAACCCAGCTTATACGTAACAGCCGCCTGTAAATCCACATTTCAAATGCTTCTAGTCTCTTCAGGTGGCCTTCTGTCAGAGACCAACTCTCTACTCCATAGAGCAGGATAGAAAAAATATAGCATCTGACAAGCCTGATTTTCAGTCTTAAGCTTATGTCGTGACTGCAGAAGACCTTTTTCATTTTGAAGAATGCTGTTCGAGCTTTCTCTATCCTTGTCTTTACTTCAGCGGTCATGTCCCAGCTTTCATGTAAATTAGAACCGAGGTGCGTGATCCTTTCAACTTTTTCTAGTGGTATTCCTTCTGAATTTATTGGTGGTAAGTTAATGGGTTGTTTGCTGACGACAGAGAGGTAGAACAAGAACTATCAGAATGGATGTGAACCCCTTTATAACTGGGATCACTATAGCTTAAGCTTGCTTGCCAACATACAAGTATAAACTGTAACCCATATGTTGCAGAAAACCACAGGACTCAGACTACGGAATCAAAAGAAGTTGGTTTATTTGCGCAAAGGTTCAGAGCAAAAATCATAACAACCTCTGAACCCCTTCTCATGGAACAACAAGTACATATATACTCTTTTAGAAGCAGCAAAACATGGAAATGTAACTTGTTAGCATTGATTGGTTACTTGAATTACAGCCCCGTTAGCCCCCCTGTTGCTATGCTAAAGTAGCTAAATATCTTGTCCCCCTCTCATGGATCAAGGTCACAGGTGTCTTGCCAAAGCATCTAAGTTTCCGGCAGCACATTTGTGGTTAGCTACCAGCGAGAGCGAGACATAGAAACGAGACATATATGCAAAGTGTATTTTTTGTTTTTGTTTGTCTATAACTTTCTGAAAGGATAAAGAAAAGAGAGGGTGGATTGAAAGGAATAAAGTATTATTCAGAAATTTCTAATGAGTTTAAAGGAGCAGAAGCCAACTAAAGATCAGAAATAATAATATATATCTAAGTATTGACAGGTACAAATGTGAAAAGCAGAAGTTGCTAGCTAACTGAAATTGCAAGCAGAGGAAATATCGAAATAACTATAGGAGACAAACTGTGCTAATGATGGTGAAAGATAGGATATTGGACAAGAGGGCTTCCTGGAACATGGGAGGGACAGTGGTTTTAGGCGGTCCGGATAGATTATCGGATGATTAGGAAAGGGCGTTGAGTGCGATAGTGGAGGGGGGAATCTGCGTCGGAGGTAGGATATACAAATGTGTCAAACAGCTCTTTAAGGTGTGGCTGAACTCCTGTGTGTGTTTCAGTCCACCAGGCCTTTGCAAACGCTTCTTTGAATAAAACTTTGTTGCTGGAATTCCAAGTAAGTTTGTTTGTTTGTTTTGGGATCTTGAGCCACGTTCCAAACAGATGGCATTTAACAAATGTGAGGTTATCAAAAATGTTTAAAAATATATCAAGCAATTGTTGGAAATGTAAACAAAAACCAGGCACTTATTACCATCTTTGGTGGACATGCTCTAAAGCTAAAAGATTTCGGTTAAGAATACATACATGGTTAGAGAAAATGACGAAAAAACATATAGAGTTTAAGCCAGAATTATTTTTGTTAGGCATAATTTTAGGTAATTATGAGAAAGAGTGTATATATTTAATTTTACATATATTAACTGCAGCAAGAATTGTATTTGTTAAATATTGGAAAAATGAAGATCTACCAGCAGAGGAAGTGTTAATTAAAAAAATCTTAGAGTGTGCAGAAATGGATAGATTGACATTGAAAATGAAAGAGAAAGAAGACTCAGTTTATTTTAGAACATGGGATACTTTTTATCATTGGCTAGAAAAACGAGGCAGAGAGAAAGGAACTTAATATGTATTAGTAAACTAGGCATTGAAACCCAGACAATATGTTGCTGACAATATTTTAAGCACTTGTGATTATAAAAAACTATATATATATATGTTTTCTGAGGTTTTCACGGGTGTTTGTATGTAGGTCTTTGGTAATTCGGGTTTTCTCCCGCGTAAAATTGAAAGTGTCTTGGCAACGTTTCGACGAAGTCCCATTCGTCATCTTCAGGCTGGTGTCTTCGGCCTCGTGCTTCTAGGAGCAATGTGTGATCGCAGCTGTTTCTTCCTTTTAACTGCCAGTGGAGGTATGAACTGATTGGATGGGAGCTTGGCTGTGTTCTGATTGGGTGGAGGTGTGTTCTGATTGGTTAGGGGCTTGGCTGTGCTCTGCTTGGATGGGGGTGTGCTCTGCTTGGATGGGGGTGTGCTCTGCTTGGGTGGGGGCCCTGTTGTGCTAGGATTAGTCTGAGTTGCAGGGGAATTTGAGATGGAGAGCTGCATTGCTGTAGTTTGGCTTCGCGTTCGTGGTCGTGCTACATCTTCAAGGTGGGTGTCAGTTTGCTTCACGTATGGAATGGAGGGGTTTAAAATGGCCAATGATGCAGCTGTGGTCTGGTTTCTGGTCCGCGGTCGTGCCTCATCATCGGTGCGGGTTTGAGTCTGCTTTTTGCGTGGATGTGTGGTGGTGACATCATGTGTGGTCTTCGTGAGTGTGGGTCCAGTGTCGCTCCATGTGCTAGGGATTCGTCTGTCAATAAGGCTGGGTTTCCAAATGGCTGGTAGGCGGGAGGTATCATCTCGTTTATTCATGCTGTGTGGGCGTTTTTCTATCTCGATGGCTTCTCTGATTATTCTGTTGTTAAAAGTGTTCAGTTTTGGCAATAGTTCTGGTATTTTTAAAGTCAATTTTATGTCCTGTGGCTTTGAGGTGTTGGACCAGGGAGGAAGTTGGTTCCTCTTTTCTGACTGAGTTCTTGTGTTCTTCAATGCGTGCACTTATTCTTCTGTTGGTTTGTCCGATGTATGTGGTGGGGCAGGCAGTGCATGGGATTTCATATACTCCTTGATTTTCTAACTCAATTTTGTCTTCCTCCCTGGTCCAACACCTGAGTTCAATCGTTCTGTCCCCCCATTCGTTTGTGGACGATGACTAGATGACAGGCCCTGGACGGTACCTAACAGGACCAGAAAGGCTCTCCAGAACTCTGAGGTGAATTGCACCCCCCTGTCCGAAATTATGCGTTGCGGAGCCCCATGCAATCGGTAGATGTGCTGTACAAACATTTTGGCTAGGACACGGGTCGGCAACCCGCGGCTCCGGAGCCGCATGCGGCTCTTTGAGCCTTCTCCTGTGGCTCCAGGCTCCAGTCCTCCTCCATCATTTGCAGAGAGAGAGACAGAGAGAGGCACTTGCACTTCCCTTCTCTCTCTCTCTCTCTCTCTCATGTGGACTTGTGGGGCTCCTGATTGGCCCTGTGCCCGGGTGCCCCACCCCTGGCCTGGGAGAAGCGCAGCCAGGAAATCCCTTTCCTGGGCTGGCCCCGTCCGAAGCGCACGTGGCCAGGGAGCCACGTGGGGCAGCCCCGGGATCCCCCCTGGGAGCGGCCTGCCGGAGCCTCCGCTCAACAGGCCAGCCCTCCCACAAGCCACGGCCCCAGGAAAGGGGTCTGCCCCGTTTAGGATCAGCATTGCTCTGTCTCCCAACCCCTGAAGGCGCACGGCTCGCTTTGAACAGGATCAGCCCCCTCGAAGTCCCGTGCTTCCCCTGAAGTCCACCGGGAGATGGGAGGGGAGGCGGCAGCAGCTGCTCTCTCAAGGGACCTCTCGCCAGCCCGGTGGATCTGCTAGGCGACCCCCACCTGGGAAAGGGAGGTAGGCAACAAGCGCCGGATCCCCGCAGGGGAAGCTTGCTCCGTCCATCCTTTCCTTTCGGGCGCTGTTTCTGAAAAGAGGGGGGGACCCAATTGGAGTGGGAGGACCCCTCCCCAGCCCATCCCCACACCTGCCGGTGTCCCGCGGCTTCCTGGGGAGCCTGGCTTGGGGCTGGGGGGGAGAGGAAGCCGGGCGCTGTAGGAGCCCCAGAGCCGGAGGGAAGAAAGGCCGCCTGGAAGGATCAGTGCATGTTGGCCGGGGGTTTCCTCTCCTTGGGGCAGGGGGTCCTAGGAGCCTGGCTCCCCCCATGGCCCGGTGCTGGGTTTCCCCCCCCCCCCGAGTATCCTGCAGGCTGGTTTGCAGTGGGGTCCCCAGATGGGCAGGGCAGGGAATTGGGTCTGGGCTGGGTCTTCTTTAAGACCCCGGGGTGTCTCTTCCTGATTCTGCTCAGCTCCGGGTCTTTGCTCCGAAGGGAGCCCGGCTGAGTGGTTTTGGGGGTCTTCCAAGGGGGGCTGGCTGTGCCGCTCACTGCTCAGAGCTGGAGGGTCGAAGAAATTTGCCAGGGTGACCGAGCGCTGATGTTCAGCCTTGCACCACGTGGCAGCAGCAGTTCTGAACCTGGAAGGCTTCCAGGGCGTGACTGAGCATATTCGGGAACGGCTCTTTCCCCCTTCAATGCCCCAGAGTTGCTTCCCCAGGCCTGCTGGCAGCTCCCTTCCCGCTCCGTGCTGCCTCCGTGGCCGCTGCGTCATCTCAGCCACCAGCAGAATCCTCCTCATGGTCAGCCTCCTCCTCCGCCTTGAGAGCAGAGCTGGCTTCGGCTGCCGTGTGGACGGGAGGCTGGAAATAGATGCGTCCTATTTTGATGGAGGGAGCTGGGTTGGTGCAGGCGTGTGTGTGTGTGTGTGTGTTTGTGTGGGTTCCCCCCCCTTGCTGTTTCTTAAGTTGCTTCCCGGTTCAAGTTAAGCAGAATTGGTGCGGTCGCTTCTCTAATTAAATCCATCTGGATTTGGGATTTCAATTCAGCAGTCATTGTTTTCAATAGTGCAAAAATCTCTTTCGGTAAGGCTGGGTTTCTCAACCTCTGCAACTTTCAGAATTCTGGGAGTTGAAGTCCACCACCCCTCCTCTGAAAGTTGCAGAGGTTGAGAAACACAGCTAGAAGGACTGCCAGTTTTATTTAGCCTGGCAGGCTCTTTTGAGATTTGGAGGTAGGGGCGTGTTGTGGCTGCTCTAACAAAATGGCTAACTGATGGGTGTCTATGTTTTCTCTAAGTGAGTTTCTCTGCTATGGAGATCAGGAGGGCAGAGACCTATTCAGAAGAGAGTGATTTATTAGAATTCTCCAAGAGAAAGAAAAAAGGAAGGGGGGGAGAGAGAGAGGGAGAGGAAAGAGAGAGAGGGGGGAAAGAGATAAAGAGAGGGGGGAGAGGAAAGAGCAAGAGAAAGAGAGAGAGAGGAAAGAAAGGGAGAGGAAAGAGAAAGAGGGAGACGAAAGAGCGAGAGAAAGAGGAAAGAGAGAAAGGGGGAGAGGAAAGAGAAAGAGAGAGGAAAGTGGAGAGGAAAGAGTGAGAGGGGAGAGGAAAGAGAGAAAGAGGGAGAGGAAAGAGAAAGAGAAGGAGAGGAAAGAGAAAGGGGGGAAGCGCAAGTGCCTCTCTCTCTCTCACACACACACACACACTGAGTGGGGGAAGAGGACTGGCAGACCAAGGGAAGAGGGAGAGAGAGAGGGAGAGAGGGAGAGAGAGACAGAGAGAGAGAGAGACCCTTTTGACATCTAAAATGAAGATAACACTGCATATATCCTTTTATATATATATATATATATATATAATAAAGGTAAAAAAGGATATATGCAGTGTTATCTTCATTTTAGATATCAAAAGGGTTTTGCGGCTCCCAGTGTTTTGTTTTCGGTGGGAAACGGGTCCAAGTGGCTCTTTGAGTGTTTTGGGTTGCCTACCCCTGGGCTAGGACCTTAGCTGTGGGAATTTTCAGACACGGGACAAAATGGACCTGTTTGGAGAATAGGTCCATTACCACCCAAATTACAGTATTTCCTGTGCTCTTCGGTAGTTCCACAATAAAGTCCATGGAAATTTCTCTCCAAGGTGCTGACGGGCTTGCTACTGCCTGTAAAAGACCCGGCATCTTCCCTTGCCTCCGTTTTGTGGCTGCACAAATGGGGCAACTGGCTACATAGCTTTCAATGTCTTTCTTTATGGACAGCCACCAGAACTGCCTCTTTACTAAGTGAAGCGTTTTCACGAACCCAAAGTGTCCAGCTACCTTTGAGTCATGACAGAGTTGCATGAATTTCAGTCTTTAGGCCTTGGGTATGTATAGTTTCCCCCCCACCCATGGCAGTCCGTCATCCATCGAGCAGATGTTTTTGTGATTAAGAAACCATTCGTCCGTTTCCAATGCTTGTTTGAACTCCAGCCCTGCTGCACTGTCTTAAGATTTTTGGATTTTTTGCTTGTGCTCGGGTGGTGACCAGAGCTGCTAACTGTTTTGTAGGCATCAGGGGGTTCACCACCTCCGTTTTTGTACTATTGTATTGTGGGAGCCTTGATAAGGCATCGGCTAGGACAGGGCTTTTCAACCTTTTCACCCATTGTACCACTTTTAGGATAAGGCAATATCCGAGTACCACCAGTCGCCCAGCAAAGTGTCAAAAACCTGACCCCCCCCCAAAAAAGGAAAAAAATGATAAAGTACAGGTAGTCCTCGACTTACAACAATCTGCTTAGTGACTGTTCGAAGTTACAATAGCACTGAAAAAAGTG